>JAQYXR010000197.1:0-153439 GCA_030545055.2 Neoaliturus tenellus
CAGGTTCTCAATAGTGTAAACTGTATAGTACCCAAAAAAGTTCTACTTATTTTCCTAATTTTTTACTTTCTCCCCCTATACCATAGTATATGGAGAAAGTATTGTTTTCGTCAAAATTTTCGAATTTGAGTTGTTGGTGGATTTATCCATTTTGGTTCCCCCTGAGTCCAAAAAAGTGGTTTTCGGAGTGATGTCTGTCTGTGTGTGTGTGTGTGTGTGTGTGTGTGTGTGTGTGTGTGTGTGTGTGTGTGTGTGTGTGTGTGTGTGTGTGTGTGTGTGTGTGTGTGTGTGTGTGTGTGTCAGGATGTAAACAGAGCTAGAGAATGCCCCAATGGTCCGATTTTGATGAAATTTGGTAGGTAGGTCCAAACCCACGATAATTCCAGGCGTTTTTTTCATTTTTTTGAATTTTTTATTTTTAAGGGTAGTTTACCCCCAAAAACCCTCAAAAATCGTCAAAAATCAAAATTTCTCAAAAACGGCTCTAACGATTTTGATTAAAATTTTGTGGTTTATTAAGCTTAAAATGGTGAATAAAATGACACCACCCGCATCTCCGGGAAAAGGCGCGTTCAAAAGTTATGGAGTAAAAAGTGTTTCAAAAATCATTTTTTTTTGAATTTTCAAAATAGCTGTTGTCTCGAAATAAATTTTACTTATCACCATTAAATCAAGCTTAAAAAACTAAATAATCCAGTATTTTAAATTATTGCTCTACGTCAAGTGGTTGCGGAGAAAATTCAATTTTTCGTTTAGCGGTAAACGCAGTACGTTGTTAAAAGTCACAGACGCGCGTAGGGTCAAACGAGCGCTGCTCAGCTGGTAGCTATCCGACTGAGTCATCAAGACATTAATGTTTGGAGCTTTTAACACCTTTTTATATATTGTTGGGAGAAAGTATGTGTCAGTTAACTGATACCGTTTATTAATAGAACACTTTAATTTGTGTGGTATGAGTTTTTGAGATGGTTTATTTTTGGACATATAGCATTTCCTTTTTTTCGATTAATTGCCTCCATAAATAATTTATACTAATGTAGTCTGTGCATTCCTAAGTTGCTTGGGTTATGCTTAGCAACGTAGTAACCTTTATCGGTGTATGACTGACGAAGGTAAGATTACCATTAATAATTTTAAAATAGTTCAAATAGTAACAAATAGAAGTTGTAAGTGTGTATACTAACTAAGTATGCAATATGTGCTACTTAAGTATTATAATTAATTTAAATATCTCGTTAAAATGTTTACAAAATGATAAACAATGTAGGTGTGGTAATGAAATGCCAATCAACAAAACTGCAACTCCAGCTTGTTCTTACTTTGTCAAGCAAGATTCCCATAAAAATTGTATCCATCCCAAATAATTTTCCTTAATTTTGCCATATTCGTAATCTTAAAATTTTAGGCACATCAAGGATAAATTCAGATGGCGTGAGCTTTTCATGATGATTTCTTTATTTTTTTAACACAACCCTTTAAACAATGTGTAAATAATTAAACTATAGTTTGAAGTACTTTGAAATATTATTAAAGTTTGAAAACCAATAATAATAAATTGTATTCATTGATGTGTTAAGTATAAAAAAAATAATTTTAGAAAATATCAAACTTCAAATAAATCAACAATAACAAAAAAAAAAAACAATTTTATATTTTTAGCTGACTAACGGTGTTTGATCTCGTCTAATGATAGGGTTCTGATAGCAAATGTTGGGTGCAACTCGGTTTGTGGTTTGAGGTGGCTTTTTGTAACAAGTACCTTATAAATCGGTGCTTACATTAAACCAATTCGTTCAGTTTATGAACGAATAATACTTCCCAATCGATACAATAGTTTACTGTATATTTAAGTATTTTACTATAAAATTATGTTGTGATCAAACCTAACTTAAAGTAGTTATTAGACGATTTTTTTTTATCAAAACTATATACAAATTCATTTACATATATATTTAGCAAATTAACAAATTAAAAATACTTCCTTTGACCATATTCTAATTTAGCAGGTGAAAATGTCCAAACTGTTCACTAGAAACGAAACGAATTATATCTGTTACAGTTAACGATAAAAATTGTAACACAAACGAGGCAAACTTGGTTTAAAGCGAGACAACCGCTGGCCCCCAGAGAGGGGTTGTCACTGTGGAGAGGTTGTTACGTCGTCTGTGTTGACTTGGCACTTGAAGAGTTCCTCTGAGCTACCTACCTGGTGCCAATACAAGGTAACACGGCACGGGTGGGAGCGAGTAAAATAAAAAATATGTAAGAACTCATTATTTAGGAGTGTATTTGCTTATAACTAAAACTGGTAATTATTATATAGTTTAATTGGTAAGATGTTTTGTCATCATCATGGAAAATATCTCACTTTCATACAGTACATTTAAGGTTAAACATTAACGGTAATCAGGAGACATCCGTAGGTTGAAATTATTTGTAACATAAACTTATAGTTTTTGTGAAATGTAAATTGTTTAGCGGTTTTTTATTGAATTGTCTGTGTGAATGAGAATAGTATATTGAATGGAATATTTTAATATCTTTAAGGCTGCGTAAAAATTAATGTAAGTAAAAAATCAAATAATGTTATCTTGATACTGATGCAAGTCAATACATTTTTTCCATGATTGTCTTATAGAAGACTTATCTGTTTCACAAAAGTGGCAGTTTTTACCATCGTGAACTTAACTTATTAAACAATAATTAAATGTAATTCTGAGTATTTCCCATATTTTAAAGGATAAAAACGTTTATGTGATACTAAATTTATTTAGCACGTGTGAATCAGACGGAAATTGTTGAAATGTCACTCCTATTGAAACACTCAGAAAACTCTTGATGCATACGAGCAGTTGAATGTTACAGTCCAGCAGTGCAGAACACAACACCGGAAGATATTAGTATAAACAGCGGCGAGACGGACCGAAGTGGACTAATGTTGGGTCAAAGGTCACATCAACATTCTACACCATGACTACACAGTGACCTAAATATAGATGGTGTAGTTTGACGGTTATTGATACATTTTACACTCATTGCTGACAGTCTTACTCTTAATAACTTGTCAATCAACAAATTTCATGATAGATTTATTGAAATTCATATAAAATATTTTTTCAAATTTAAATATAAGTGATTCATACTACTTTTTGGAGATAATTTTATTTTAAAATTAACCATTCTACATGTTATGTTTCATTCCTCTAAATGTCACCACCTTCAATCTCACGTGACCCATCAATATGACGACACTGAATGCCATCACGTGACCAATCCTATGACGTCACCGCATGTCAAACGATCGCAAATTGGCGATGGAATAAAAGAAAGAAAGAAACAATTCGTGATGGTCAAGTGGTTAGGACATTGTGATCTGAACAATAAGCGATGGTTTATAAAAAAAAGTATTGAATTATACAGTGCATTTGTAACATGGTGTTCTTGGATTGAGTATCTCAGTTATTTTCGTTATGCATTATGATTAAGCGGGAATGAATAGTGAGTAACATAACTTCGTGCTCTACAATGTTACTAGGAAGGTGAGTGAATGGGAGGGGGGAAGTTATCCACAGCAATTGTGGAGGTGTGGGAGGGGGGAGTGTGGGAGGGGAGGGGGTTTGTTGAGAGTACGTGACGCCTCATCGTCACTGAGCATTACTGGATTCTTATATAATCCTATAACCCAACCCGTCTACCAGCTTCTTCAGGCATTAAAAGTGCATCCACAAAAATGTATAATGTTTCATTACAAACAAAAAAGTAAACAACTAAAAACAAGCAACTCACAACAAATTATTAAGAAAATTTTACTAGTAAGACTTTTGATTTCAGTTTTGTTGTACACGGTATTTTGCACTGTTTGTTACTACTATTACTAATATAGAGAACTGTTTGAGTATTCCGAGCAAATGCTCGGCATCCAAGTTTTAAATTTATAAACAAACAATAGAGTATTTTTAGTCCTACTTCTAATGATGCACTCGTAATGATAATTTATTTTAGGATGTTAGGAAAAAAATCTTGTGTCTAAAAAAAAAAAAAAAACTATTTTAAATGTTTTTCATAAAACTGGCTATGCATCTTTTGCTTTGAGAATACACGCAGCAGTGGCAATTTGAGAAGCCTGGGAATGACGTCATATGACATAGTATGATGCAATTGGTGACGTCATTAATGACGTCAATAATTTCTTACGTAATCGTGATGACGTCACGTCCCAAGGTTCTCAAATTCCCACTACTACACCCAATGTTTGGAATCCCATTTATACAGTATAACTGTACGAAGTGATGTATCGCTGTCTTGGTGGCGAGTGGCGTGCTATGTCAACATGAAGATGGGAGATGAAATATTACTTTAATATCCTGCCAACCTGAATAACCATATTGCTTCTGTATAGTGAAGCATAGTAGGTTTAGTGTACCGTCACTGTTGTCTGGCATAAAATATTTTAAGTTTATTCGAGCCAGAAGTATAACATTTAATATAATATTCATTTAGGTTTTGAATTACTAAAAAGTAGTGGGTATTTTTATATAAAATATTGTTCTATATTTATATATGTCTATATCTATATATGTATTTTTTATCATTATAGATAGGCTTTTTTACTGTGAGAACAATAATTTTTCTGTTGAGATATTTTAAAATTTTATGATTTGTATGTAAATTATATTTCCGTGCACCAAAGACTTGGTTACACGAATGATATAAAAGACAAATTGTTCTGCATAATTGAAAACCAACATTGTAAAATGGCATTTTTTTGCAATTTTAATTAGTGTTACTTCGAAGAAAAAGTTATTGAGCTAAAACTTGAACAGTGATTTATGGAGAAGAATAATACAAATGCTTGATTAAATTCTACGTTTACTTTCAGTTATTTTTCTTTTTTAATAAAATGTGATTATTTTAAATGTTATGTTATTAAAAAAATTAAATTGATCCCTATTGAATGCTACATTTTTATCAATAAATAAATGTAAATCTTGAAATATTTTTCATTTTATAAATATGTAAAATGATCAATGTAAATATAAAATAAGCTTTCATGAATTTTGCATTCATATATTTTATTTATTCTTAGTAAACAATTAGGTATAAAGCTATCTAAAACTCGTGTATTACATTTCCAATTCACATTGATCAAAACTGTTAGTTATTTTTATGCAGTCAAGCATTAACAATATTCAGTCAGGGTAAAAGTCAAGTATTCACGTCAAAGGTTTCACAACGCAAAAAACTTTACTGACAATCAAAATTAATTATATTTACGGTTCAACTGAATATTTTAAACGGTTTTCATTGAAAGGAAACAAGGAATTGTTATATTTTAAAACATTACATATCAATCATATGTTTTATTTGTGTGTAAAAATCAGTTTGAATCGTAGAATATATTTTCGTTTTGAAATACGATGGGGTGAAAAGTGTAATTATAATTTTAGCAAAACATAATAATGTAGACGAATTTACAGTTTCTATCATTATTTGTGTGGTTCACCCTTTCACCAATAAACAAGTTTTTCTTACATATCATCCAAAACTATATAACCCAGTATTATAAATAATAATTTTTGCATTTTGTAAAAATAATCAATAATGTAACTGTCTTTGGATTTGATAGAGCTAAGCGATATATAAGGATAGTAGTAGACGTCATGATGACGTCCATGACGTGATGATGGCTCCCTGATGACGTCACCGTAGATGACATAATTGAGGGCAAATTAGGTCAAGGTCACGAGGAAAGACAAATTTTGTTTTGCATCTAAATAGCCTACCGGTTAGTGTGCTGTACTTAAAATTCAATATAACACGTGTTCTGTTCTTAGAGTGGCTAAAAAGTTTTTGGATATGTATCGCTTGTCCATATATTATTTTTTATTATCCTTTATAAAAGGTTTGTTCATCAAAATGTGATAAATGAAGTAGTTGGAGACGTCGTGGGATCCAAATGACCTGATAATAGCATGGAATGACACCACCCACTGTGGACAGCAAGTTCCGAAATCATACTAAAATTCAGTTATTAAATTACATTCCTAACCCACTACAAATATATTAAACACCCCTTTGTAAATAATCTACCATCCAGTCACCAAATCTTGTCAGAGGCAATTTCCCATCAGGAAATTATTATTTATTGTCCATCAATAATTATTATCAACGTAAGCAGCGGTGGCCACTCCGCTGAGGAGACACCGTCAATCCCTAATTTATGACTCCCGATTGCCAAAGACCGAAATCAAATTATTTTGTTATGAATATTAGCAAAGTTATGAAGCAGGAATAGTGCATTTCTAGTCTCGCGCGGGGCAACTACCGCTGACTTCAGCATATAGCCTCCACCGGGGTCCGGTGGCGCGGAGTGTTCTGATTGGCTGGAGAGGAGCCGACCCGTGGGATTGTGCCGTGTATCATCACGGCCCGATGTAAGTGAAGTTATGTCGCCTCGGTACGTTGCTCGTCCCCCGTCCCGTGCATTTTAACAATGTAAAATTCTAAAGTCTGATTATTATTCCAAATTTGGTATTAATCCCTTGTAAACTCGATAAGTGTATTTTTGTAGAGATTTTCATAACAATTTTGTATAAATTTTGAAGTGTTAAATTCGTTCTTGTAGTTTGTTAATAAATTAATTTTGCTTCCAACAGTTGTCGTTGTTTTTTCGATCCTTACACCACTCGGTTGACACATTATGATTGATTTAATATTTAATTCATTCAAATATTTTCATTTATATTTACTTTTTTTGGTTTTTTACTAATTGTGTTCACTTGCTTACACTGTTAAAAGTCCTGAGTTATAACTTTAGATAAATATTTAAAATATGTAAATCACTACTGAGGAATTTCGGATACAAAGTTTAGTGAATGACAAGGAAAGCTTCAATCTGGATCGGAGGTTATGAATGGGTGAATGAACAAATCGAGGCACATCGACAACCAGTGGAGCGGATAATAGGGTCAGGAGTCACTTGACTCTGCCACTGTCGGGTCGAGATTTTGGTTTTAAATAATTGTTTTATTTGATGAATGTCAACAATTTAAATCATCTAATCATTCATCACTCTCTTAAGTTGGCTACCGAACGTCACGCATATGTGACGTAATGTTAAAAGAAAACCTTAAATATAGACCAGCGTTACATATATGTGTCGCTCAAGGTGTTTCCAGTTTACCCAGAGACACATATATGGGACGCAGTCACGGTTCAGTTAAATGACTCGCCACGCCCATTTGGTCCACTGAATCGATCTAAAACCTGTTTATCGATCTATAGGAATGTGTGACACACATGTGTGTCGCTTGGTCTCTGGGTACGACCTGAATGTTTATTTTTTACAGATTTTCAAAGTTGACCATATTGTCTGCTCACACTTTCCCATTAGTGTTTGTTTACTACACATTCCAGATGGCGATTTTTATTGCGTGACACATTGTCCTGAATATTTTAGTATTTTTTAGTGTAGTAAAAAAATTTTTCATTTATTTCCCAGTCATCCAACTCATGACACGTATGTGAGACAGTCAATCTATAGCAAACAAACATAATACAAAATATTACTATAGACCAACATACTATTGGCTAAAATAGTACTGAAATACATTTTTGTTCCAACTTTTATAAGCAAATATATATAATACATATCAAATTATACAAAAATAACAAAGCAAAATTTTCGGTCTCTGGGTTAGTATTTGTCACAATGACTCGGTCTGTGGTGAGAGTATCGACTACTAGGATCGGTCTGCTGGGAACTCCTGGCGACCCGAATTTCCAACCGTCGGTAGCCAACGTGTTAAATCTGACAAATGTTTTGAGAAATAAACATTTTTTCATAAATTTTTACAACCTGATCTCTTATTCTCTCTTGTTGGGTCTCTTTAACTCAATGCTCTCCAATAAGATGATGAGGATATTTTAACACTCAGTATATGTATGGGTTTCGACCGATTTCCTAAGAGTATTTTTTATGCTCATCATAAAATTCCTCTGGTCCATAAATGCAAATACGCACGTTGTTAATATATATTTAATCATGGTTTGTAATAATAGGTTTTAAATAACAGTTGATTTTGTCAGAGGGTGGTTTTTAATTGAGTAACAGTTTTTGCATTAGTTTCTAAACAATGAGAGGGTTGTGAATAGTCAGTGACGTAACTTCTTACGCTACTACGTTACTGGGCAGGGGGGGGGGGGGTAATTTCTGTTACAACAATGTAGTTGATGGGGGGTTAGATGTTTATAGTACGTGACCCCTCATTGTCACTGACCCTAATGGATTCTTAAACACAATTATAGCCCAACCCGTATTCTAACTACTTCAAACATTACAATTGAACACAAACAAATAAACATGCATAAAAATTAAAAATAAGGAACATACAACAAACAACAACTCAAAGTACAATATTTTAAAACAAATAATATATTAGGCTTTTATCTAGTTTAAATTGTGTGTTATGGACATTTAGATGAATAAAAAGGGTAGTATTCAGGATGGACAAGATTACTTCTCAATAAATCTTCCATGGGTTTGTTATTTATAGGTATTGTAAAATAAGAAAGAATATAAACACATATGTAATGTTTAGTTGAATTAATTTTAAAAGCTAAATGAATAATAAATGAAGATGAGGGCCTTAACGATGGACAACTATGAAACTTATGATCACTTTGTCTTTTTTATATAAGTTTGTAGGAATATCAAGAGTTCCCCCACGTAAGTTTACATTACATGATAACTTAAGTATAATATTTACAAGTAAATTTAAGTATAATATTTAATATTAAATAATTGCAGATATAACGGTGGTTATCATAAATTATTTTCAAGTGATATTGGGAAAATTTTCTAGAGTTAGGGTTAAAAAGGTAATTTCTTCCATTATTTATCCAACGTTTGTATTGTATTTCCCCCGAAGCTTATCTCATTGTTGGTTTACATCAGACGGTGTACATTCTATGAAGTATCCAATAACGCCGCCTCCACGGCGGTCACGTTCGCTATACAGCCACCCTCCCCCCTCCACCCCACAAGGCCAAACACCAACCATCCCTATTCCTTTTCTACAGTAATTCTGTGTACATTTATTATTCTATAAGTTGTATAAAATGTTTTAAATAAAGGACTAAATTTTGTTTAATGTAGTTTTGATTCCTTAGTTAAAATCAAATGTTGTGAGACATGATCTATTTGATGTTATATTTTAAAAGTCATGGAAGATGAAAAACATGTTTACTATTTATGGATAAACAATAGAGTATTTTTTACTGACACTAATAATAAAACGCTACAAAAAGGGTAATAATTATTCGGAATTGCTATGAAATAAAGCTTCACCTTGGATGCCTCCACCTTCGTAAATTTTTTTTATATACTACGTATTTTATATATATCATATATACTGTAGTGTATACCATGCTTTGTGTATTGTATACATATAATACAATACGTATTGTACAAATACAATTTATGTTGTATTGTATTGATTTACTATATATTTGATATTTTGATATATAATTCGTATTATGTTAAATGTTTGTGGCTTGTGTTTTTGCGAAAATAAATCCTACCTCTCATTTTATATCACAGCAATATTTAGTCATAAGTAAATATTAAAATAAATCTTGTTAAAATACATTTTTTACTCAAACAGCCAAACTCAATTTCAAATAACCAAACCAGTGAAAAAAATCATTCTAAAACTAAATAGTATCTTTAGTTGTAAATATTGTTTTACAACATGTATTAAGGAATTTTTTACCCTACAGGATATTTCACATACATTAGAAAAAACATTGTTGTAGTAATGAAAGTAAAAATTTTAATTACAAATAAAAACGTACACACATAAAAACTTATTCTAATCTTATCACAGCTTTAAACAGGTTTTTTTTGTCTTATATCAAATAAAACAATCATTAAAATTATTCGAATTTGAAATGTAATTAAATTTTAAAAGTAAAGGATGTCTTACTTTACTCACCTTGCAAAAGTTGTAAACACTGGAATTAAAAATGGGGAATGACACAAGACAGTCAAGCGGGTTCGGCGCTTCGGAACGCAATAGCAAACTATGAATCACATGGTCACTGAGCACTTATTCCAAAGAGCTATTCGATATGCCGTTTAAGTTAAGATGGGCTGCAACGGATGAGTGCACTGGATTAAGCTTTATTAAGCAAAATAATCAATCCAATGTAATATTTAGTTTTTTTTTACATTTACTGAAACAGATTTTCTAGTTTCTCTTATTATTTTAGTATTATTTCTAGTGTTATATTTTTGGATGGATAAGAAAGCAATATGACTCTCCTATATGTTTCTATACACACATAAAGAAAAAAAACTAAGTTTAGAGGGAGTATCGGGTACAATTCTTTCACGAGGATATTGGAGTTCTTGACTATAAAACCGAAAAGATTGAACAAGTTCTAAACAGTGAATAATTAAGGTATATCATAATGCGAAGGACCCTCATTTTCTGAAGACATGCATGATGGTACTTGTTGGACTCACTATTTTTATAGTTTTGCACATCTGTTAGAGATGGATGGACTCAATCCTAGAACACTCGTATTATCATGGATTTAAACAAATTTCCTAAGAGTCTTTGTTAGGCTTATAACAAAACACCTAAGACCGATAAATACAAAAACCTTGCAAATGGATATTTGTTAGTTAATAATTTATTACAAATAAATGTTAACTACCTGGACAGCGTTAGTGTTTCGTTAAGTAATAAAGTAAAGTTTATAGATTCTTGAACAGAAAAGTCTACAAATAATAATGCAAATTTGTTTGTTAATTGGCAGTAAAAGTGGTAATGTCTCAAACATATTGTGGCGTGCTTAGTACTCTTTGCTACGAAACGTTGTATATAACAAAAATGAGGGGGAAATGTACAGGAGCCTGTGTAAATGTACCATTTCCTGTGTAAATGTAAACAATGAATCCAGTGTTGCTAATAGGCTACAATGAGGATATTATGCTGGCCAATTTGTTCCATTTGTTCTTGTACAAGGGGGGCTTTTTGTAGGTAGCATAATTAATGTTTTGTTTCATTTGTTAGTATAGGCATACTCTATTTTTTATATTACAGAAAAAAAATTCAAAATATAGCGACGGAAACGTCTATTTAAGCATTGTGGGTTTACGCATATCTCTGTATGAACAATTACAACGTAAAAAATCCAATCAGCTAGATATGAAACATGAATTTGACATGAATAGGTTAATGTAGAAATAACTCAAGTAATATGATAGAATATTCGGACCATCACAGAAAGACGGGGAGGACTATTTCTGCAACAGGTCAGCAAAGATTTCTCTAGTTGGTGGATACAATAATTATTAATTTGATCTGGAGGATAGTTGTTAATATTTTTTGCACAGATGTTCTCTTGTTCAGTTCTTATTGAAAGTCTCTTATGATATTCAACCATATTTCATTGTTTTTATGGGATGTCTGACAACCTCAACACAACTAATGGTCTCGAGGTGTCTATCCATGATTAGAGCCTATAATGTATTTATTTTAAACATTTTTATACTTGTGCATAATATGTATTGTGTGTCTGTTGCAAACAACTGTACATTCATGAAATAAAGAATTTATTTATTTTATTTATTTATTTATAGTTGGCAGAGACCATCAAATTCTTTTACCCTTTTAATTTTGTAACAATGGTCAAATGTAAATAATTTACTCCATTTTATTTGTCAACTACCCTCGTGCTAAAAGAAATATAATTTCATATTAGTTAATTTTGTATAAACAGGACGTGGCGTTTCTCTCTAGGGGTCATCTCCTCTGTTATCTCAAACATGAAAATCGTATCATGTTTGAAACAAACGTTCATAATTTCATATAAGTGAAGTATGAAGTTCATACTTCTTGTATGAACTTATTTGAGATTACTTTCCACCTGGTTGGATTAGTTCCTTTATAACACATTATCTGAGGATAATGTATACAATATTATTTTCTTTATAGTTATTACAAATTAAACTCGTTATTTATGTCAATCTACAAAATATGATAAAAGTAGATAAAACTCGAAATAAGTTTTTAATTATCATGAACATTTTACCATAAAACTAAATATTTATAGGTCTAACGGATATAAATAATTTATAAATCTCACTGAATAAAGTTTTTTATTACTCGCATCTTTACTCTTTAGTAGGCTACTTGAAATTCTTACACATATTTTACTGTATGATATACATTAGTAAAAAGAGAACCGTTTATAATGCCTACTGAATCTATTAACTGAATTTTGGTTTTGATGTGCTCGACAAAAACGGAGGAAATGGAAAGGAAATTGCACTCCTAGTTTGATACTTCGATCGATCTGAGACCGTGACATTAGCGTTTGACATACTATTTGAATATTCAAAAATATGGATTATACATTAAAGCAATATAAAGCACGACGATTCCCAAAGCTTTCAGAGGATTGATCTAATTCATCTAATGTAATGTTGAATGTTTAATGTTCACTCCCTAATTCATCATATGTTTGATACATGTCTAATACATCGTTTGTATATGAAATTTAAATATGTAATGTAAATAAATATTCATCATTACCAAATTTAAGGATAGGATTCGTATTATACACATATTTATCATTTAAACAAAATATTCATATTCAAACAGCCATCAGGGAGGAAATCGAGGAAAATAAATTAACAGAAACAAATCTTTATGTATTCTCCCTATTTATTCTGTTTAAACTGATAAAGATCTCGCCGAGTTTAAGAGATAGAAGTCGACATTTTGGCCGACCTCCTGAAGATGGGGTGACGGAGGTAAAGCCCGCCAGTCACGTGACATGGCATGTGGTGACGTCATGGCGATGGGTCACGTGACTTTGGTTACGATGACGTCATAACGATTTGGTGAAGATGTAAATGGTTTATCCTTAGTCCCAAATGACGATTGACAAGCTAATATTGAAATGCAATTATAAATCATGAATTTAACATGGGCTTAAGAGGATAACCAAAGTAGCATTTCTTATATGTTCTGCCACTATCTCGAATGAAATTAATATAAACCATTCTATCCTTATTTCTTATGATTTATTACTTTATTTGAAATATACATTTTTTTCGATCAATATTTAACGTAATGAAATAAGTCATCAAAAAGCAATAGGCTACTTGTTCTGAGGTGCCTTGCAGTTACACTATTTTCAAACCATAACTACAACAATTAGAAATTCTAGGAATTCAGGATGGCAAGTGAACGTTTGCAAACTTGATGGTTGTAAGCTAACAAAGGGGACTATGAAAACAACATGTAAACAAACATGGTTCTATTTTACTGTCACTATTTTTGCGCCATTTTAAGATTTCCATGAAAAACAAAAAAATATGTTTGAAGTAGATATAGAATGATTAAGTGTATTTATTTATTTTTTTCTCAATATAGATTCTCTTACTTTAAACACATTTTATTGCCAAAATATAATGTTGGCAATCCTTATATCCTTAAAAAAACTTATGTTGCACTAATAACAATATTTCATTATATAAGGCTTCATTTTTTAGGGTAGACTTGTGTTGACAATCCTTAAAAAACTCAATCTCAATTTATTGAATGATTTTATTATCCAAATGCCACCTAGGAGTAAATCTCACACGGGTTTGACTTTTTATTCTCAATATCTAATTATTTTAAACAGTAAATTAATGCGAATAAACATTATGCATCACAGTGTATTTAAATTTTACGTTATATAACATTCTGTGTTATTATGATACAGTAATAACAATAATTGTTTCATCCACGACCATACTAATAAGTATACCAAAAAAGATATTACAAGTGACAGCATAAACAGATGCATTATTAAACCAAATTCAAACCCGAATCGTTATGAGGTCTTAAGAGTCAGGATTCCCATTAAAATTCACGTTCTAGACAAATGAAAGTTCAATATTTAACTGGCACAGTTTCATATAGCCCCTACTCTCAAAACCGATGTATTACTTTTCAACATTTGGTATGTATCTGTGTTGCTTGTACCGAGACCACGTTAAAGTTACCTCTCAATGTTGCGGGATTTGTTCACATTCGTCATTATTTGACCAAAAATACCCTTCAAATCTCAGGTCCTGAAAAGCGAAGTGTTTCCTATTTCATTATTATGTGGGTAAATAAATCTTCATTTTTTTTTAACTACGCTAGATACATTTTTACAATTCCATGAACAACATTAATGACATTACTCATTCAAATGCTAAATATTGTCTTAGTATTTATAATGCGAAATATATTTTAATTTACTTTAATACTTAAAAAAGTCTAGAAAGCTTAAACTTGTCTTACTCAGCAAAGAAATGGTAAAGGAGGGTTCTTAAAATTTCCGGATCTAATTTAAAGCTGGTCTCACGCCAGTGTATTTAGGGGAGATTTATTATACCAGATTTGGCACGGAGATATTGAAGGTGTTTTTATCTGGAAACTTTGGATCCTGGATATACCGCTGGATAACACACACTCTCTTTGTTTGCTAGCTACAAATATGCCTCAAAATATTTTAGGTTTTAATGTAAATTTTAGAGCTAATTATTAGGTTAGTTAGAACATTTTTTTATTGGATATAATTTTCTCAATTTCCTTACAATTAATTATTATATCTTTTCGTAGTTTTTGATTTTTCTCAAAGATAAAGCACAATTATAAAAATTTAAAAATTTCTTCTTTAAATTAAGATGATCTAATCAAAGATTACAACAAATGGTGGGTTATTCTCAGAATACGATTAATACTTTCAAACATATTTAGATGTTATCTCCTTTAAGTGTTTCAATTTTTTTATTACAAAGATTGAATTGTATTGTATGAGGTAGTAGTACCTCGCACAACAAAGTAAAACTACGTCCCTGTGAAAACCTTGTAAAATTAACTGACCATGACATGACAAAACAGTAAAACATGTAGAGTACATTTCAACGGCATTTTTGTCGTTTGATTTCATCCCTAAATATGTCGCAAAATTTCATAGGCTTAAATAAAATACCGTATTGATGCTATGGACCACATAATAATTTAAATACCTGATTATTATTATTTAATAGTCTATAAGTTTTATATGGATATCAGTCATTTCTATTGGAATTCAGTGATATTTTCCATCCTATTTTGCACAATGTAAAAGTAATTTAAAGACCACCCACAATATCGACAAATTACATTAGGCTACTCTTGGAATTAAAATCTTAGGATAAAACCGGTAACAAACAACGGTTTACTTTACTGCTTAGTATTGCGTTCATATACCTAAACTCTGAGCATTTCCAAGATGAGCCTCAAAATGTTGTCAATGCCAACTGTAACTAATACATTTTAATCAGCTATCAGTAAATGAGCTGTGCCAGAACACGTTGACGGTAAAATTGCTATTCATCAAGTGAGTTGCACTGTGTAATGGACAAATGAAAAAGAGCGTATACCATACGCCCAAAAATACTAGTTGCAATACATGATGAAAAGTTGAGCGTATCAGACAAGCTTCATTGTTGATTGAGAGCCATACATGGATGCCTAGGCAAGTAGATGTGAATCGATGAGCAGTGATTCGGATAACTGGATCAGACGTCACTTAAGAGTCATCTTCACCCATGGGCCAGTAACCCATTGTTGTGCAGTCAGCAATGTTAATCATACGGCCTTTCATGGTATTGTATTCCCCTGTTTCGGACGCCGTTTATCAACCGATTTTCTTTAAACTCGGTAAGTGTTTAGTCGAATAGTTATATTAAGTCCCTCATACCTCGAAGTTTTGAAAATTTTACTAAATTTTGAAATATTCCTAAGGAAAATCGAGTTACTTTGCGACGTCACAAAGAGTAATATTTGTTAAATTTTCAAAATTTCAAGGTATGAGAAACCTAATATAACTATTCAACTAAACACTTACCAAGTTTCAAGAAAATCGGTTGAAAAACGGCGTCCGAAACAATACAATACCATACAATACAAGACCATGTTTTAGCATAAATGCCGTATGATTGACATTGCCGACTGCGCAACAATGGGTTACTGGCCCAGGGGTGAAGATGGCTCTTAAGGGATGTCCCTCTTGGAAGTCTTACAGAAATCTCCTTTGGCCTTGTCACATCATACATAATTTTAAACGTCTTTGCATTTGAGTAATAAGCCACAAATCCGATGTCAAAAGGTCGAGTATTAAGAAAGTTATTGAATTTTTAAGTTTTATCCGTATGATCTTAATGGAAAATTTGTTTGACTGCCATTTCCGCCTCGGTCATCCGATTGAAGTCTAATTTGCTGCATTGTACTCTGCTAAGTAAGACCTTTAATTTGATATCAAATTTAACCTATGCTGCTATTTAAGAATTTTGACTGCCTCCTCGTGGGCCGCCCCCCTTAAGGGATAAAAAAGTGATAATAGCTTAAAAGAGTAGATATTTATGGTTATTATTAATATACAAAGTTTCATTACTTCATCTATAATGGTAAAAAATATATAATACCGTTCCGGGACTTTTCAACCACATTGTATAAATGATCAATTAGTCATATTGTTGATCGAGAGATATACATGGATGACTGGACAAGCAGATGCGCATCGATGAGCACCGAAGCGGATAACTGGATCAGACATCACTTGACTCCACTACTGACGATGTACTGTACTGAAAGTCACAATATCCCGAGAGCTCATTGCAATACATTATGGAATAGATAAATGATCAATTAGTCATATTGTTGATCGAGAGATATACATAGATGACTGGACAAGCAGATGCGCATCGATGAGCACCGAAGCGGATAACTGGATCAGACATCACTTGACTCTCCTACCCGACATGTACTGTACTGAAAGTAACAATAACCCGAGAGCTCATTGCAATACATTATGGAATAGATAAATGATCAATTAGTCATATTGTTGATCGAGAGATATACATGGATGACTGGACAAGTAGATGCGCATCGATGAGCACCGAAGCGAATAACTGGATCAGACATCATTGACTCCACTACTGACGATGTACTGTACTGAAAGTCACAATATCCCGAGAGCTAATTGCAATACATTATGGAATAGATACATGATCAATTAGTCATATTGTTGATCGAGAGATATACATGGATGACTGGACAAGTAGATGCGCATTGATAAGCACCGAAGCGGATAACTGGATCAGACATCACTTCACTTCACTACTGACGATGTACTGTACTGAAAGTCACAATATCCCGAGAGCTCATTGCAATACATTATGGAATATATAAATGATCAATTAGTCATATTGTTGATCGAGAGATATACATGGATGACTGGACAAGCAGATGCACATCGATGAGCACTGAAGCGGATAACTGGATCAGACATCACTTGACTCCACTACTGACGATGTACTGTACTGAAAGTCACAATATCCCGAGAGCTCATTGCAATACATTATGGAATATATAAATGATCAATTAGTCATATTGTTGATCGAGAGATATACATGGATGACTGGACAAGCAGATGCACATCGATGAGCACTGAAGCGGATAACTGGATCAGACATCACTTCACTTCACTACTGACGATGTACTGTACTGAAAGTCACAATATCCCGAGAGCTCATTGCAATACATTATGGAATATATAAATGATCAATTAGTCATATTGTTGATCGAGAGATATACATGGATGACTGGACAAGCAGATGCACATCGATGAGCACCGAAGCGGATAACTGGATCAGACATCACTTGACTCTGCTACCCGACATAAAAACACACATTGTGACATTGTGAAAGTCACAATATCCCGAGAGCTCATTGCAATACATTATGGAATAGATAAATGATCAATTAGTCATATTGTTGATCGAGAGATATACATGGATGACTGGACAAGCAGATGCGCATCGATGAGCACCGAAGCGGATAACTGGATCAGACGTCACTTGACTCCACCACTGACGATGTACTGTACTGAAAGTCACAATATCCCGAGAGCTCATTGCAATACATTATGGAATAGATAAATGATCAATTAGTCATATTGTTGATCGAGAGATATACATGGATGACTGGACAAGCAGATGCGCATCGATGAGCACCGAAGCGGATAACTGGATCAGACGTCACTTGACTCCACTACTGCTGATGTACTGTACTGAAAGTCACAATATCCCGAGAGCTCATTGCAATACATTATGGAATAGATAAATGATCAATTAGTCATATTGTTGATCGAGAGATATACATGGATGACTGGACAAGCAGATGCGCATCGATGAGCACCGAAGCGGATAACTGGATCAGACGTCACTTGACTCCACCACTGACGATGTACTGTACTGAAAGTCACAATATCCCGAGAGCTCATTGCAATACATTATGGAATAGATAAATGATCAATTAGTCATATTGTTGATCGAGAGATATACATGGATGACTGGACAAGCAGATGCGCATCGATGAGCACCGAAGCGGATAACTGGATCAGACGTCACTTGACTCCACTACTGACGATGTACTGTACTGAAAGTCACAATATCCCGAGAGCTCATTGCAATACATTATGGAATAGATAAATGATCAATTAGTCATATTGTTGATCGAGAGATATACATGGATGACTGGACAAGCAGATGCGCATCGATGAGCACCGAAGCGGATAACTGGATCAGACGTCACTTGACTCCACCACTGACGATGTACTGTACTGAAAGTCACAATATCCCGAGAGCTCATTGCAATACATTATGGAATAGATAAATGATCAATTAGTCATATTGTTGATCGAGAGATATACATGGATGACTGGACAAGCAGATGCGCATCGATGAGCACCGAAGCGGATAACTGGATCAGACGTCACTTGACTCCACCACTGACGATGTACTGTACTGAAAGTCACAATATCCCGAGAGCTCATTGCAATACATTATGGAATAGATAAATGATCAATTAGTCATATTGTTGATCGAGAGATATACATGGATGACTGGACAAGCAGATGCGCATCGATGAGCACCGAAGCGGATAACTGGATCAGACGTCACTTGACTCCACCACTGACGATGTACTGTACTGAAAGTCACAATATCCCGAGAGCTCATTGCAATACATTATGGAATAGATAAATGATCAATTAGTCATATTGTTGATCGAGAGATATACATGGATGACTGGACAAGCAGATGCGCATCGATGAGCACCGAAGCGGATAACTGGATCAGACGTCACTTGACTCCACCACTGACGATGTACTGTACTGAAAGTCACAATATCCCGAGAGCTCATTGCAATACATTATGGAATAGATAAATGATCAATTAGTCATATTGTTGATCGAGAGATATACATGGATGACTGGACAAGCAGATGCGCATCGATGAGCACCGAAGCGGATAACTGGATCAGACGTCACTTGACTCCACCACTGACGATGTACTGTACTGAAAGTCACAATATCCCGAGAGCTCATTGCAATACATTATGGAATAGATAAATGATCAATTAGTCATATTGTTGATCGAGAGATATACATGGATGACTGGACAAGCAGATGCGCATCGATGAGCACCGAAGCGGATAACTGGATCAGACGTCACTTGACTCCACCACTGACGATGTACTGTACTGAAAGTCACAATATCCCGAGAGCTCATTGCAATACATTATGGAATAGATAAATGATCAATTAGTCATATTGTTGATCGAGAGATATAAGTAGTGTAAAATTGCGGCCGCTGGCCCAGTTCAAGGTCACCTGAGGGATGACGTCATCGAGGTCAATGACCTCACCGATGACGTCATCGATGACGTCATCGATGACGCAATCGATGACGTCATCACTAATGACGTCATTTCGATGACGTCACACCCATGACGTCACAGAAATGACGTGCTGATGACGTCATCACCCCTTACGTCATCAAAACGACGTCACCGACGCCACTAAGGTCAAGGTCACGCAGAAACTTAAAATTTTTTAGCACTTTTGCCGTTTCTCGCACTACGCTCCGAGTTTCAGTCAGAGTCCCCGTGACCTTGACCACTTGGAGCGAATTTTCGACAAGAAACGGCAAAAGTGCCAAGTTAAACTCGAGTTTCTGACATGACTCTGCCTAAATGGGCAATCGGTTATCCCTCAGGTGACCTTGAACCAGTACAACGCCCGCAATTTCATGTTACTGTGACCTTGAACACTTAACAACGGAGCGCCGACACCGATGCGCACCCCACGACAGCCATCGAGTGACTGACTGTCAGGCTCTGTGTATGCTAGGTATATCGGCTTGAGAGACTAAAACTCTAAACTGTCAGGAATGGGAGTAACTAACTGAATTTTGCAAGGAAAAGTCATTTCATCCAATATTTTAAACAAATCCTCATCAGTAAAACTGACATTAGTCTGTTTTGTATAAAACTTAGGGTGTCCGCGCAACAGTTTGCGCCACTTAGCTAAAGTTGAAACTCTCTTAACTTTGGGTGGTGGACAGTGAGCAACTAATAAAGTCTTAACACGGCTAAGTTTCTTACCTAAAGTGTCCTGCGACATGGCTTCACCTCACAAAAGTCCGCACAATACTGAGAGACTGCTTGTAGCGCATGAGTCAAGGGAAAAGAGGTGGGGAAACAACAGGAGTGGGGGAAGGTCACAGTGGTGGGGGAAGGTGAGGTAGTACGCTGGAGTATCGCATCACTTCACCATGAGCTGTCCTACAGTCAACACACTGTTCTCTTGGCCCGAGTTGGCACTAGAAGAAACATTTCTGTACAGCTTAGGCTGTGATAGCCGAGGAAGCAAAGTCAAAGTGGAAATTGTGTTAAACTCCAAGATGAAGAGTTTCCTAAATAAACTAATTGTATCCTTGCAATCTCCTATAACTTTAGAGAAATACCACTTTATTAAGCGACACCTTATACTTTGGCAAAACGAAGCGGAAATGGAAAAGATTACAGTAAAATTAATTTAACTTAAAACTTGGACTGGACACTCATGGCGATACCACGTGGCGTGAAAACGCCACCCTAAACATTACAAGTTAGGTTATTGAGCACCTCTGGTACGATAACCGATGTGCTAGAGTTAAAGTGTGATGACCTTGAGTCAAAACACTGAAATACTACAAGTCGATATCGTCCCAGAGTTAAAGTGTAGTGACCTACATTCAGAACTTGTAAAATTACTTACATATAGAGAGCTAGAGAACAGCGAGACGCACCGCATGGAAGCCGGAGACATACTGGCGAAGCGGTGTTGTGCAGCCTAGGGACCCAGTTGTGGTGGGGGTATAGCCAACACTTAGAGTACAAGTGTTGTGGGTGACCTTGACCCACATAACTTACCTGACCCCCCCCCCGACAAAAAGTGCGAGCCCCCCCCCCCCCCCCCGACAAAAAGTGCGAGCCCCCCCCCCCCCGACAAAAAGTGCGAGCCCCCCCCCCCTCCCCCCCGACAAAAAGTGCGCCCCCCCCCCACCCCCACCCCCTCCCCCACCCCTGATATCCTGGGCGTGGCAGCCCCGGTGGGGATATAAGGGGGCCCAGCCAGAGCCGGCTCGCAGTCCGCTCCCGCGCGTTGAACGTGAACGATCGGGACGGACCGCCATAGGCATCACTAAACATTGAATGGCGCCTTCAGTGTTTAGCGAAGTCTACTCTAACTTTAAGACTTGTATTAGTTGTAAGATATTGCGCTTGCGTTTGGGTATTGGGTATTGCGAATTGTTTTATATGAGAGTGTTTTACTTGTACCTTATGTCTACTGTGTGTCTTTTATCCTTTGTGTCTTGTTTGTTATATGTGTTTAACATGTATGTGCTTGTTCCAGCATTGACTACGTTGAGCTCAATTGTGTGTTGTAAGTGTGTTATATTTTTCTAAAGTGTATACGCTTGTTTTAGCAATCCCCCCCTTGAGCTTTTGCAATGCTCAAAGTAAATTGTAAAGACAGGGAACGGGAGTAGGCCCCCGTGTAAAGTTACTTTTGTATAATTGTTAGGCTCCTCTCATGCATGCTTTAATGCGGCTGAGAAATAGGAGCGTCCGTTTGTACGCCTATATGGGGGTAATAAGCCGATGGCCTCTGCACTCGGACCGAGGACGTAAGCCACTAGGGTGTCCTCAGTTAGTTTCCCTTCTGGAAACTCAAAATTATGTAAATGAAACTTTATTAGCTATTTGTGTTTTTTTGTCCCCAAGGCCCCCGAACATTCGTGGTTCGCCATGGATGTACGGGGGCCGAAATTTTTTAATGTCCGTGTGGCCTTGACCCACATAGGACTTGTAAAAAGTTACTGCATTGCTAAATTAAAAATATTAAAGATAGGGTTACGGGAGTAGGCCCCCGTGTAAAGCCACTTTTTTTTATAATTGTTAGGCTCCTCTCATGCATGCTTCAATGCGGCTGAGAAATAGGAGGTGGTCCGTTTGTACGCTTATACGGGGGTAATGAGCCGATGGCCTCTGCACTCGGACCGAGGACGTAAGCCACTAGGGCGTCCTCAGTTTCTTTCAAAATTATGTAAATGACATTTCGTTAGCTATTGGAAAAGTTATTAGTTGGAAATGCAGTAAATGTTTACAAGTCTCGCGTGGCGAAGGGTACACGACATTGGATGTTGCCTTGTTGTCATAGTTGGGTCTCTTCGGAGGCTACAGCGATGACAACCCAAGTGCCCCACACCCCCATAGGGGGGGTGTGGGGCTTAATTTTTTTAAAGTTTTTTCGTGACCTTGACCTAAATATAAAAGTTTTCAAAATCTTTAACAGTCAGATCTTACTAACACAGTTTATATATAGAGGTCTTTTAAAAGTTAACAGTTAGGTATTAGTAACGCACAAGTTTGGAATTGTTTATAGTTGGGTCTCTTGGGAGGCTTCAGCGATGGCAACATAAATGCCCCAAGTGGGGCTTCTTTTTTGAAAAAGTGTGAGCTCCCCCCCCCCCGACAAAAATGCGAGCCCCCCCCCCCGACAAAAATGCGAGCCCCCCCCCCCGACAAAAAGTGCGAGGCCCCCCCCCCGACAAAAATGCGAACCCCCCCCCCCCCCGACAAAAATGCGAACCCCCCACCCCCCCCCCCACCCCCACCCCCTCCCCTGATATCCTGGGCGTGGCAGCCCCGGTGGGGATATAAGGGGGCCCGGTTGCACGCACTTCTCATTCCTGCTCCAGCCTTCGTTGGAAGTACTTCTCCGTTATTTGCATTTAACGCTCTTTCTACCTCAACATGCGCTTCAAGAACTATCCACCAGTTCTCCCATACATCAAATCGAATTCAACCAACACGTCTACTCCGACCAACACATCTACTCCAACTTCAACCTCCGCTGCTCCGATTCTCCAAACGTGTTTGATGAGCACAATCCTCAGCTGTTTGGAGATGCCGTCGGCTCCTTCGATGCCCAGCCTATCTCCGCTGCCACCAACGGAACCAACAAGTCCAAGTGTCAGTGGTGCTGGTGACGCTCCGTCGACTTCAAGAGGGGCTGGCGCTCACCCTGCAAGCAGCCGAGTGCTCATAGCATCACCGCCGATCTCATTGTTGTCAGATTCTGATTCGGAGTCAGCGGTCTTTGAGGAGAAGAAGTCGAGGTCCAAAATCATTCCCTACTCCCGTACACAGAAAATCCTTTCCTATACAAAGACCCAATGTCCACTACCCGTATCCCCCATGCCATCCACACCGGTCAAACCATCCTGCAAATCTATCTTTTCCCCAGACAAGTCAACCTCACCCAAAGCCAACATTCCATCTACAGTCAAACCATCCCGTAAATCGATCTTCTCCCCAGACAATTCTACCTCACCTAAAACCACTATTGATCTAACCCATTCTCCTACCCGACCCAAAATTCTTTGCAAATTACCCCTTGACCGTGCTAAACCATCACCCTTCATCCTTTCCAGCCAGCCTAAGTTAGATCAAGCGCCGCTCCAAAACACTAAGAGTCCAACACAAAAGAAACGTAATCGTGTTAAATGCCCTGCTGGCAAGCGTGATAAATGCGATTATGTTTGGTTTAGCAGAGAGGCTGTGGTTCTTTGTTGTCCGAGTTTTGCTCTTCCAGAAAAAGATCGTTGCCAACGACACTTGAATAAGAAAATCAAAATTCCGACACCAAAGCCCTATAGCCTTAATATTATGCCTGAAAAGTCCAAGTTCAAACACCCCAACAGTCCGCAGAAGCTGAAAATTAATAGGCTCAAGAGGGACAAAAAATATTATTTCATTGTTCAAGCTTATGGAGCATTTAACATAAATGTGCAAATCATTCTAAAAGGTGATGGCCGCCTTCATAGAATGAAAGTACCACCTGCGATGGTACAAAGAGAATTTTTTGTCCCCGGGGCTTATTTAATTCGAAGAAAAGGATGCCTATCTGTTTGGGAAATGGACTAGGACATGGGCTCACCAAAAAATCAAAATTGTGTTTAAAAGTGTTGGACATTAATTAAATTTCCTCTTCCAAATTAATTTTTCTAAATTTAGTCTTAACCCTCTTAAAGTAAGGGAGAGGGGTATTATACAAGTCAACTAATAAAAAAAAAATACTTGACTTGTATAATACTTTAACCTGGCGGTGATGTAAAATCACTGGGACAATCTCAAACCGTGTCCTTGAGGGTGAAGACTAAGTTACAAAAATCTTTAACAAATAAAAAACTTACCTCCAAACGCTTGTAGCTTGCTACAAGTGTTTGGAGGTAAAAAATTTTTAAAGTTTGAATGACCTTGACCCACATAAATTACTGTTTAAAGTAAACTGCTAACCTTACAACTTATGTCGTGTATCATGTGATACCCCCCACTCTAACGCTTTTAATAAGCTTGTATGAGCCGTTCATTTGCTTCAGTCCGTTCCTATGCTCTGTGGTAAACATGTCACAGTACAATTACAAAGGTGGTGACTTCTTGATAAATGAACACAATGCTTGGGAAGTGCTAAACCGGCATAGAATGGAAGTTGAGTGTTGTATAAGACGAGATGGGTCTACATTTTATCTATGTATTATAAACAAACAAACCCACAAGTATCAACACTGGACAAAAATTAATTATAACAACATAGATGAGCTGTTTGCTTGGGTGTTTGAGGTGTGTAAAGTTATAGAAGAAACCAAAATAATGGGTGTGCTAAAGGTATGTAAAACTGATGACCGGGAAGACTAAGCAAAATTTCTTTCAACCCCCCCCCCACTCCCCGTGTTATCCCCACCACTAAAAATGGGTATATATAGGAGTGGTGATCAACCGTCTTCTCATTCTGCTTTACACTGTTTAGCTGAATACTACCATGTCAGCCATGAACATTCCAGCCTCTACCTCTGGCCCGACCGCATCCAACTCTGGCTCAAGCTCTGGACCGATCCGGCGGGGCCGCCTGTCAAAGAGTCGCGTTCGGTTCTTCGGATTCACTCCGAGCAAGACGGAGTTGTGCAGCAGTGGAGCCTCCAGAAGAGAGTCTAGCTTGTATGAAGAACTCCAGCAGGTAGTGCCAGGTGTAGTGGTTGGTGCATCTTCACAGGAAGACACTGTTAGAGCTGCTATAAGATATATTAAAGGTTGTAACGTATTGATAGAGGAAAAAAACAGGTTGTTAGAGGAAAAGAAGAGGTTGTTGGAGAGTGCACACAGTGAAATACTTTTGATCCGGAAAGAATGGGAAAAACTAATTATGAAGTGTGACAGATTGTTAGATGATAGTGATGATAGTGAGGATGAGAGTGGATAGGTGTGGGTAAAGACTCGGACTGGGACTTGCGTGTTTGTATGAATGTGTGTGTGAATGCGGAATACAGAGCGGGGGATAGATCACTCTGTGGCAATGGACTAACATGCCACTTAGTGATCTATCCCCCGTTCTGGTAATGTTTTTGGATGGCCTTGACCCACTTTACCAAGGCTAGCTAGTACCCCCACCACTGATAAGTGTATATATATACGGGTATTAACGTGCAGTTTGGTTATTCTGCTTTGTACCGCTTAGCTGAATACAGCACTGTAACATGGCTTTCAACTCCAAAACTTCTCAGGCTTCCTCTTCTTCTTCAAGAAGGCGTGCTGCCAACTTTCTGCCTGCTACTCGTGGACCTGCTCGACCATTCCACAGCATAACTGTTGCTCGGGCAAACGCCTGCAAAGCTCCGATGCTACGGACCTTGATGGAGGTAAGCCAAGACGGACAAGGCTTGCTCAGTCCTGGTCAACGGCAGGAGCAAGAAAGGCGTATGGCGTACTTCAGGCTGCAGGGTGTAGTTCCCAGCTTGAAGTTAGGCGATCCGAGAGTAGCAAGCATCAACGAGGCAGCGGACTACATATCACACCTTCACAGTGTTTTAGAAGTAAAGGACCAACAAATTGAAAACTTAAAAGAACAATTGAAACAATTTAACTTTAATCCTGTGGAGTTTGTGGAAGCAGTGATGAGTGATAGTGATGATGAAGGAACTGAATATATATTGGGTATGTAATGAAAGACTTGGACATGGACATGTGTGTGTGTGTGTGTAGAATACAGAGCGGGGGATAGACTACTTTGCGGCAATGGACTAGCATGCTGCTTAGTGGTCTATCCCCCGCTCAAAGGGTAGCATTGGATGACCTTGACCCACTTTACAGCAAGGACAACCGGTTAACTGGTATAAAAGAGGGGGTCTATACATCTCGACTTCATTCTGCTTTGGACCTTCCAGTGGAACGCTAGAAACAATGAGTGGATCGCTGCTTGGTGCTAACTTGGACAGGTATTCTGTGATGGTACACTATGAAGATTGTAGAGACATGTTGACGGCTGTGTATGATTGTTTGGTGAGAAAAATCTTTCAAGAAAACTGCCAATTTATGTTAGCGTGGAAAAGAAACTTGTTTGTTGATGGTCATGCTACAATGCAAAGCATGAACCACCTTCATGTGTTAAAAGTAGGACATCATAATTTGGACGAACTGGACGATATGTTTAGGGAGCTGGAGTGTTTGATACATCAGGAATGTAAACCATGTGAAATTGAAATTTTTAAATTGGATATGGAATTAGAATAAAATGTGTTAAACAGGACTTGGACTTGGACTTGATTGAGGTTTTTGTAGAACAGAGCGGGGGATAGATCACTTTGCGGCAATGGACTAGCATGCTGCTTAGTGGTCTATCCCCCGCTCAAAGGGTATCTTTACGTGACCTTGACCCACATAAATTGTATAGTTGGTGGGGGTATAAAAAGGGTAAGCAAATTGGATGGATACAACACTTCCATACCATGGCTCCACTTGACAACACCGTGTTCCATCGCAACAGAATTGTCTCTATTCTGGAGGTAATACCTCTAGAAATTATAGAAGTAGAGGACCAACTACCTGCGGTTGATCAAGAAGAGGAGGAGGAAGAGATAATGGATATTGAAACGGACTCTGACGAAGCTGGTTCAACGGACAATGAGGTGGACTTGCACGCCTACGAAACATTAGAGTCGTCATCTGAGTCGGAAATGGAATTCCAATTGGAAATCGAAGAAGAAGAACAAGAACAAGACACTCCCCATCGTCCAATGGATAGGATGTTAGTTGCCAGAAGAATTATGTATTGTCATGGCTGCCTATTCCGTGATGAGGATGATTCCGACTCTGATGGTGATGTTTCACCCTTGTAAAAAAGTTTAAACAAAAAGTTAAAAAAGAATGTGAGCGGGGGATAGAGCACTTTGTAGTAAATGATGCTGCTTAGTGCTCTATCCCCCGCTCAAAATAATAATTCCAAATGACCTTGACCTACGTAAACTTGCTCAAACAGACGTCTTTGAAAAAACTTGTACAAATTATTGAATCTAGACCAAATATCATCAATTTATCAAGCCTACTGATAAATGTATTACAAACGGTTGTGTAAAGGCTAAATTTAGCACATGAGTGATAACCTGTTTCCATATGACGTCACTTTCCCCACCTATCTGCCTCGGATATAAAGGGTCCCGGTGGAGTGCGCTGCTCATTATTGCGTGGACATTCACAGAGTGTGCATTCAAAGCCAAACTGTTTGAAATGGCTCTTTGCGACATTTGTGGGGAAATCTTTCAAGACGAAGATCTTTTCACCATACACAGAGAATTACATGAAGACGAAGATAGAAAAGAAGATATTACCATGGATGAAATAGACTTAGACTCAATTGACCGGTTTTTGGAAGAGCACCAGAAGCAGACGGACTACTGGGACAGCTATCTACAGCAAATGCAAAGAAGAAGACCTAGTGTGATCCAATTTGCTGGTGCTGGACCATCTACTGCTAGAAGACCTTTTGAAGAAGAAGACACTGAAGAAGAGGACACTGAAGAAGAACTAGAAGATGTGAAACAACTGCGCACCACGGCCTTGCCAGGACGAGTTGTAACACATTTTAAAATTAATAATGTTCAATTGGAACTGGAAACATTTATAACCCAGGCTAAGGAACTTGTTGGTGGAACCTTGAGGGAAGAACTACAAAGATTAAATTTTATTTAATTTGGAATGGTGTTAGAGGCTATGTTTAACAATACTGATGGTGAAACAGCATTGAGAGCGTTCATTACCAAAAACCGAACCCTTACCTTCACCTCCAACATCGATGATATTATTGAAGAATGCTTGGAAGAACTTATAACAAAACTTCAAGAACATGAAGGAAGAGGATCTGGATGGACTTTGTCATCAATTGAAGGTATGGATGTAAGGGTTCACAAGCATGGATATGGTTTAAGGGGTAGTAGTTTTATCCCTTTACCAAAGAAAATCCAAAACACTAAATCGTGTAGGAATGTGCAAAATGAAGGTAATGAATGTTTTAAGTATGCAATGTTAACCAAGTATGTTAAAGATCATCCTGAAAGAGTTGGTAGAGAGTATTACGAAAATGAACACCGCTACAACTTTCAAGGCCTCACCTACCCAGTTACATTGAAAGACATAGACAAATTTGAAAAGAAAAATCCTGGCGTTTCAGTGAATGTTTTCGGTCTGGATGATTCGAACAACGTTTATCCTTTGCGGGTAGTAAAAGTTGAGCAAAGAAACCACACTGATTTGTTACTGATCACTAAGGGTGAAATTTCACATTATGTGTGGATAAAGGACTTTGCATCCTTGATTCGAAATCAATTATCAAAACAGAGGCGTAGGTTAACAGTGTGTAAAAGATGTTTTTGTTTCACATATAAAGAAATAAGACAAGGAGGATTAGAGTGGTTGATAGAACACAAAAGACTTTGTAATGAAAATTATGAAGTGAAGATTAGTCTGCCACCACCATCTCGAGCGTGTATCCAATTTAACAAAACAGTTCACCAATATCGGATTCCAGTAGTCATCTACGCAGATTTTGAATCTACGTTAGTACCACAGGAGCTGCCGGACGGTGAAGTGACTAGAAGAACAAAATATCAGTTGCATCAACCCAACAGTTTTTGTCTAATAGTGAAATCAACCTTGTCTGAAAACCAATTGCAAAACTATGGTTTAACATCCACTCCAATACTTTACCGTGGTGAAGAAGCCGCTAAGTATTTCGTAGACCAGTTGTATGACATTGCTGAAAAGGTACAACGCTTGTATGGTAATGTCGTACCTATGGAACCTTTGAATGAGAATCAACAAGAAGAATACAATATGGCATCAAGATGTTATCTATGCGAGAAGAGCTTCAGTGAAGAAAATCCAAAAGTAAGAGATCACGATCACCTGACAGGTTTATACAGAGGAGCTGCTTTTAATTCATGCAATATAAATTACAAACTGCCCCACTTTATCCCTGTCGTGTTACACAATCTTAGCGGCTACGACTCCCACTTCATTATTCCAGAGTTAGGAAGAGATGATGGTAAAATTGATGTTCTTGCTACAACATTGGAAAAGTACATCAGTTTCTCAAAAACCGTAGGTAAAATTAAACTTCGCTTTGTAGACTCTTATAGATTTATGCCATCTAGTTTGAGCAGATTGTCTGAGAATCTACGAAGAGAAGACCTAAAAGAAACCAGCAAGATTGTACCTGAAGATAAATTGGACTTAGTATTACGTAAAGGAGTATTCCCCTACGACTACATAACATCTACAGAAAAATTTGAAGAAACCAGTCTACCACCGATCGAAGCCTTCAACAGCAAATTAAACGAAAGTGAAATCTCCGTTGAAGACTACAATCATGCTTGTAATGTTTGGAACCAACTAAACATTCAAACCTTAGGGGAATATTCTGACTTTTATATAAAATTGGACGTAACTCTGCTGTGCGATGTGATGGAAGAATTCCGAAACACCTGCTTCTCCGCCTATGGACTGGACCCTCTACACTCGTACACATCTCCAGGATTAGCATGGCAAGCTATGCTAAAGTCAACCAACTGTCGACTGGAACTTCTAACGGATATCGATATGGTGCTCATGATGGAATCTGGTGTACGGGGCGGTTTGACACAAGCTGTAACACGTCATGTCAAAGCCAACAACAAGTACATCCCCGGCTTCGACGAGCAACAACCATCGGTCTACCTTGGCTACTTTGACGCAAACAACCTTTATGGTTGGGCAATGTCAAATCCGCTTCCCTACGCTGACTTCAAATGGATCGACCCGGCCACCATTGGAGACATCTCACAGATTCCAAAGAATGGTCCAAAAGGCTATATTTTGGACTGTGATTTCGAATATCCAGAGCACCTTCATGACCATCACTACGACTTGCCTCTCCTAGCCAAGACTGAAGTTTCACCAAAAGGAAGATGGCCAAAATTGATGATAACCTTGGAGAATAAGGATCGCTATGTGGCTCACTACTGGGTAGTTCAACAGGCTCTTGAATTGGGTCTACGTATAGTGAGAATTCATAGAGCAATTGAATTCACCCAGTCTTGTTGGTTGAAACCATATATTGATTCCAACACTGCAAGAAGAGCTGCAGCGACAACAGCATTTGAAAAGGACTTCTATAAATTAATGAACAATGCCATCTTTGGGAAGACCTTGGAGAACAAAAGAAAACACAAAAATGTAAAATTAGTGAGTGATCCTAGGAAATTGGAAAAATTAGTGCAAAAACCAAATTTCGGAACATCCATGATTATAAACGAAAATCTAGTCGCTGTCAGTATGAAGAAAACAACAATAGTCATGGACCGTCCGTTATACATAGGTATGTCGATTTTGGATATAAGTAAAACCCTGATGTATGATTTCCATTATAACAAAATGGTTAAACATTACGGAAGGGAAAACATTGGAGTCGCATACATGGATACGGACGCGTTTATCTACTGGATAAAGACTTTGGACATGTATGAAGACCTAAGGACTTTTCCATACAAAGAAGATTTCGATTTTTCTGACTATCCGAAAAACCATCCAAATTTTAATGAAAAATATAAAAAAGTAATTGGAAAATTCAAAGATGAAGCAAATGGAATGCTTTTAGAAGAAATAGTGGCGCTGATGGCGAAATTGTATTCATTTAAGATGTACCACGAGAACAACACACCGACAGTGAAGAAAGCAAAAGGAGTGAAGACATCTTATTTGAAAAAACACGTGACATTTGACCACTACAAGACTTGTTTGTTTGAAGATACTACGATATCAGCAACATTCAACAATATCCGAAGCTTCAAGCATCAAGTCTACAGTGTCACCGAAATTAAAAAAGCGTTGTCAGCTCGGGATGATAAAAGATACATTATGCCCGACAAAATCCACACTCTTCCTTTTGGCCACTACTCTCTAAACCCTATCAACTAGTAACCTATTCTTCGTCCTTCTACAACTACGACCTTATTCCTTTCTCCTTCCGTAAAAAAATGGGATACCTCGCTATACAGCAGCAATATGGTTATTTAGGTTGGCAGGATATTAAAGTAATATTTCACATCGCATCTTCATGTTGACACACCGAGACACTCGGCTCCAAGAGTCCAGTACCGGTATAATGCACCAACGATACCTCGCTATACAGCAGCAATATGGTTATTCAGGTTGGCAGGATATTAAAGTAATATTTCATTACACATCTTCATGTTGACACACCGAGACACTCGGCTCCAAGAGTCCAGTACCTGTATAATGTACCAACGATACCTCGCTATACAGCAGCATTATGGTTATACAGGTTGGCAGGATATTAAAGTAATATTTAACATCGATTCTTCATGTTGACACACCGAGACACTCGGCTTCAAGACTCCAGTACCGGTATAATGCACCAACGATACCTCGCTATACAGCAGCAATATGGTTATTTAGGTTGGCAGGATATTAAAGTAATATTTCACATCGCATCTTCATGTTGACACACCGAGACACTCGGCTCCAAGAGTCCAGTACCGGTATAATGCACCAACGATACCTCGCTATACAGCAGCAATATGGTTATTCAGGTTGGCTGGATATTAAAGTAATATTTCACCACACATCTTCATGTTGACACACCGAGACACTTGGCTCCAAGAGTCCAGTACCGGTATAATGCACCAACGATACCTCGCTATACAGCACCAATATGGTTATTCTGGTTGGCAGGATATTAAAGTAATATTCCATCTCGCATCTTCATGTTGACACACCGAGACACTCGGCACCAAGACTCCAGTACCGGTATAATGCACCAACGATACTTCGCTATACAGCACCAATATGGTTATTCAGGTTGGCAGGATATTAAAGTAATATTTAACATCGCTTCTTCATGTTGACACACCGAGACACTCGGCTTCAAGACTCCAGTACCGGTATAATGCACCAACGATACCTCGCTATACAGCAGCAATATGGTTATTTAGGTTGGCAGGATATTAAAGTAATATTTCACATCGCATCTTCATGTTGACACACCGAGACACTCGGCTCCAAGAGTCCAGTATCGGTATAATGCACCAACGATACCTCGCTATACAGCAGCAATATGGTTATTCAAGTTGGCAGTATATTGAGGTAATATTTCATCTGTCATCGTCGTGTTGACACACAACGACACTCGGCACCAAGACTCCAGTACCGGTATAATGTACCAACGATACCTCGCTATACAGCAGCAATATGGTTATTCAAGTTGGCAGTATATTGAAGTAATATTTCATCTGTCATCTTCGTGTTGACACACCACGACACTCGCCACCAAGACTCCAGTACCGGTATAATGCACCAACAATACCTCGCTATACAGTAGCAATATGGTTATTCAAGTTGGCAGTATATTGAGGTAATATTTCATCTGTCATCGTCGTGTTGACACACAACGACACTCGGCACCAAGACTCCAGTACCGGTATAATGTACCAACGATACCTCGCTATACAGCAGCAATATGGTTATTCAAGTTGGCAGGATATTAAAGTAATATTTCATCTGTCATCTTCGTGTTGACACACCACGACACTCTGCACCAAGACTCCAGTACCTGTATAATGCACCAACAATACCTCGCTATACAGCAGCAATATGGTTATTCTGGTTGGCAGGATATTATAGTAATATTTCAGATCGCATCTTCATGTTGACACACCACGACACTCAGCACCAAGACTCCAGTACCGGTATAATGCAACAACGATACCTCGCTATACAGTAGCAATATGGTTATTCAAGTTGGCAGTATATTGAAGAAATATTTCATATGTCATCTTTGTGTTGACACACCACGACACTCGCCACCAAGACTCCAGTACCGGTATAATGCACCAACGATACCTCGCTATAATATGGTTATTCAAGTTGGCAGTATATTGAAGTAATATTTCATCTGTCATCTTCGTGTTGACACACCACGACACTCAGCACCAAGACTCCAGTACCGGTATAATGCAACAACGATACCTCGCTATACAGTAGCAATATGGTTATTCAAGTTGGCAGTATATTGAAGAAATATTTCATATGTCATCTTCGTGTTGACACACCACGACACTCGCCACCAAGACTCCAGTACCGGTACAATGCACCTACGATACCTCGCTATACAGTAGCAATATGGTTATTCAGGTTGGCAGGATATTAAAATAATATTTCATCTTGCATCTTCATGTTAACACACCACGACACTCGGCACCAAGACTCCAGTACCGATATAATGTACCGACGATACCTCGCTATCTAGCAGCAATATGGTAATTCAGGTTGGCAGGATATTAAAGTAATATTTCATCTTGCATCTTCATGTTGACACACCACGACACTCGGCACCAAGACTCCAGTACCGATATAATGTACCGACGATACCTCGCTATACAGCAGCAATATTGTAATTCAGGTTGGCAGGATATTAAAGTAATATTTCATCTTGCATCTTCATGTTTACACACCACGACACTCGGCACCAAGACTCCAGTACCGATATAATGTACCGACGATACCTCGCTATACAGCAACAATATGGTAATTCAGGTTTACAGGATATTAAAGTAATATTTCATCTTGCATCTCCATGTTGACACACCACCACACTCGGCACCAAGACTCCAGTACCGATATAATGTACCGACGATACCTCGCTATACAGAAGCAATATGGTTATTCAGGTTGGCAGTATATTAAAGTAATATTTCATATCCCATCTTCATATTGACACACCAAGACATTTGGCACTAAGACTCCAGTACCGGTATAATGCAATGACGATACTTCACTATACAGCAGCAATATGGTTATTCAGGTTGGCTTTATATTAAAGTAATATTTCATCTCCCATCTTCATGTTGACACACCACGACACTCGGCACCAAGACTCCAGTACCGGTATAATGCACCAACGATACTTCGCTATACAGCAGCAATATGGTTATTCAGGTTGGCAGGATATTAAAGTAATATTTCATCTGGCATCTTCATGTTGACACAATACGACACTCGGCACCAAGACTCCAGTACCGGTATAATGCACCAACGATACCTCGCTATACAGCAGCAATATGGTTATTCAGGTTGGCAGGATATTAAAGTAATATTTCATCTTGCATCTTCATGTTGACACACCACTACACTCGGCACCAAGACTCCACAACCGGTATAATGTACCAACGATACCTCGCTATACAGCAGCAATATGGTTATTTACTTTGGCAGGATATTAAAGTAATATTTCATCTTGCATCTTCATGTTGACACACCACTACACTCAGCACCAAGACTCCAGTACCGGTATAATGTACCAACAATACCTCGCTATACAGCAGCAATATGGTTATTCAGGTTGGCAGGATATTAAAGTAATATTTCATCTTGCATCTTCATGTTGACACACCACTACACTCGGCACCAAGACTCCAGTACCGGTATAATGTACCAACGATACCTCGCTATACAGCAGCAATATGGTTATTCATGTTGGCAGTATATTAAAGTAATATTTCATCTGGAATATTCATGTTGACACACCAAGACACTCGGCACCAAGACTCCAGTACCGGTATAATGTACCAACGATACCTCGCTATACAGTAGCAATATGGTTATTCAGGTTGGCAGGATATTAAAGTAATATTTCATCTCGCATCTTCATGTTGACACACCAAGACACTCGGCACCAAGACTCCAGTACCGGTATAATGCACCAACGATACCTCGCTATACAGCAGCAATATGGTTATACAGGTTGGCAGGATATTAAAGTAATATTTCATCTTGCATCTTCATGTTGACACACCACGACACTTGGCACCAAGACTCCAGTACCGGTATAATGTACCAACAATACCTCGCTATACAGCAGCAATATGGTTATTTAGGTTGGCAGGATATTAAAGTAATATTTCATCTTGCATCTTCATGTTGACAGACCACGACACTCGGCACCAAGACTCCAGTACCGTTATAATGTACCAACGATACCTCGCTATACAGCAGCAATATGGTTATTCAGTTTGGCAGGATATTAAAGTAATATTTCATCTTGCATCTTCATGTTGACACACCACGACACTCGGCACCAAGACTCCAGTACCGGTATAATGTACCAACGATACCTCGCTATTCAGCAGCAATATGGTTATGCAGGTTGGCAGGATATTAAAGTAATATTTCATCCCGCATCTTCATGTTGACACACTAAGACACTCGGCACCAAGACTCCAGTACCGGTATAATGTACCAACGATACCTCGCTATACAGCAGCAATATGGTTATTTAGGTTGGCAGGATATTAAAGTAATATTTCATCTTGCATCTTCATGTTGACAGACCACGACACTCGGCACCAAGACTCCAGTACCGGTATAATGTACCAACGATACCTCGCTATACAGCAGCAATATGGTTATTCAGTTTGGCAGGATATTAAAGTAATATTTCATCTTGCATCTTCATGTTGACACACCACGACACTCAGCAACAAGACTCCAGTACCGGTATAATGTACCAACGATACCTCGCAATACAGCAGCAATATGGTTATGCAGGTTGGCAGGATATTAAAGTAATATTTCATCCCGCATCTTCATGTTGACACACCACTACACTCGGCACCAAGACTCCAGTACCGGTATAATGTACCAACGATACCTCGCTATACAGCAGCAATATGGTTATTCATGTTGGCAGTATATTAAAGTAATATTTCATCTGGCATCTTCATGTTGACACACCAAGACACTCGGCACCAAGACTCCAGTACCGGTATAATGTACCAACGATACCTCGCTATACAGCAGCAATATGGTTATTCAGGTTGGCAGGATATTAAAGTAATATTTCATCTCGCATCTTCATGTTGACACACCAAGACACTCGGCACCAAGACTCCAGTACCGGTATAATGCACCAACGATACCTCGCTATACAGCAGCAATATGGTTATTCAGGTTGGCAGGATATTAAAGTAATATTTCATCTTTCATCTTCATGTTGACACACCACTACACTCGGCACCAAGACTCCAGTACCGGTATAATGTACCAACGATACCTCGCTATACAGCAGCAATATGGTTATTCAGGTTGGCAGTATATTAAAGTAATATTTCATCTGGCATCTTCATGTTGACACAATACGGCACTCGGCACCAAGACTCCAAAACCGGTATAATGTACCAACGATACCTCGCTATACAGCAGCAATATGGTTATTCAGGTTGGCAGTATATTAAAGTAATATTTCATCCCGCTTCTTCATGTTGACACACCAAGACACTCGGCACCAAGACTCCAGTACCGGTATAATGTACCAACGATACCTCGCTATACAGCAGCAATATGGTTATTCAGGTTGGCAGGATATTAAAGTAATATTTCATCTCGCATCTTCATGTTGACACACCAAGACACTCGGCACCAAGACTCCAGTACCGGTATAATGCACCAACGATACCTCGCTATACAGCAGCAATATGGTTATTCAGGTTGGCAGGATATTAAAGTAATATTTCATCTTTCATCTTCATGTTGACACACCACTACACTCGGCACCAAGACTCCAGTACCGGTATAATGCACCAACGATACCTCGCTATACAGCAGCAATATGGTTATTCAGGTTGGCAGTATATTAAAGTAATATTTTATCTGGCATCTTCATGTTGACACAATACGACACTCGGCACCAAGACTCCAGTACCGGTATAATGCACCAACGATACCTCGCTATACAGCAGCAATATGGTTATTCAGGTTGGCAGTATATTAAAGTAATATTTCATCCCGCTTCTTCATGTTGACACAATACGACACTCGGCACCAAGACTCCAGTACCGATATAATGCACCAACGATACCTCACTATACAGCAAAAATGTGGTTATTCAGGTTGGCAGTATATTAAAGTAATATTTCATCCCGCATCTTCATGTTGACACAACACGACACTCGCCACCAAGACTCCAGTACCGGTACAATGCACCAACAATACCTCGCTATACAGCAGCAATATGGTTATGCATGTTGGCAGGATATTAAAGTAATATTTCATCTCGCATCTTCATGTTGACACACCACGACACTCGGCACCAATACTCCAGTACCGGTATAATGTACCAACAATACCTCGCTATACAGCAGCAATATGGTTATTCAGGTTGGCAGGATATTAAAGTAATATTTCATCTTGCATCTTCATGTTGACACACCACGACACTTGGCACCAAGACTCCAGTACCGGTATAATTTACCAACAATACCTCGCTATACAGCAGCAATATGGTTATGCAGGTTGGCAGGATATTAAAGTAATATTTCATCTTGCATCTTCATGTTGACACACCACGACACTTGGCACCAAGACTCCAGTACCGGTATAATGTACCAACGATACCTCACTATACAGCAGCAATATGGTTATGCAGGTTGGCAGGATATTAAAGTAATATTTCATCTCGCATCTTCATGTTGACACACCACGACACTCGGCACCAAGACTCCAGTACCGGTATAATGTACCAACGATACCTCGCTATACAGCAGCAATATGGTTATGCAGGTTGGCAGGATATTAAAGTAATATTTCATCTCGCATCTTCATGTTGACACACCAAGACACTCGGCACCAAGACAGAGATACATCACTTCGTACACTTATATAAATGGAATTAAAACTTTTGTGCACTCTCAATATTAAATGCCACATATTTATTCTACTGTAAGAATCGTTTGACATATGTGCTTCTTTTTGCATTTTAATTATAATATTTTAATATAACTTAAACAAAATAAAACCAATATTTCATTTTATTATAGTTATTGTTATTAATTTACACTAGAAAAAAATTACCTTACTTTTTAGAGAAAGATATTTATAAGCTGTGGTAGAATATAATTGCATATGTTTTTGTCATTTGGATATATTTTCATTACTGTGAAATGATTTTTTGTGACATAGATCCATTAAGAACGAATTATTGTGAAAACTCTTAGAACGTATTGTAAATAAAAATAAAGATAAAATATTTTATTTTTATATTACAAATTTTTCAAATATTCATTTTTATACTAGTCTATTGGTCTACAAATTCAGTCTTAAATTATTAATTTATTGAATAGATTCATTTTTAAGCTATTAATTTATTATTTGGGTTAATACCTTCTACAAATTAAATGAGAGGCAGTATAAGGTTCCACACAAGTTACAAACACTTTTGGCAAGATATATAAATACAAATATGACCGGCACTACCCTGATGTGTACATTCACTTCAAAATTACTTCCAGATATCGAGAATTGTTTTTGTATCTCCCCATTCCAATTGAGATTAACAAACAATATAGCATCACTGTAGCAAAATAATTAATAAAAGTCTTTGATAGTCTCATTACTTACCAATACGACATCAAACAGGAAGCTTATACTACGAATGATATAAATTAACGAATTAATACTACATGCAAAAATATATAGTCTGACGATATAAACCTTTTAAACAATATTAAATGTACATTACACAAAAAGACTGTAGAAAAAGAGTGAGAGGTGGTTAGGGTAGAGGGTGGTAGATGGGGGGGGGGTGGCTGTATAGTGAACGTGACCGTTGTGGAGGCTGGCGTTATTGGATACTTCATAGAATGTATACCGCCGGATGCGAACCAACATTGAGATTAGCGTTGGGGGAAACCACAATACAAACATTGAAACTTATAGCAACGGAGCATGGATTCAAGAATCGATTAAAGGTCAAGATAACTTGAATATAATTTAAGAAAATATCTGTTATACTTTAAGAAACTTAAACATGAGTTTTGCTAGTTATTTGCAGACAAATGACTTAAAAAAGTTATGTATGTAAATTGTTATATAATCGTTTGTATAAATGTCAATAAATTTACAAAAAATTTAAATAAAATTCAAAGAAAAATTATTGCAAAAATGCATCTATGAGCATGCAGAATTTTAAAAATACAAAAGAAGAACTACTTTTTTATTAAAATTATATTTATGTGGTCTTATAATCATAGTCTTGACCATAAATTGTTATAGCAATTAAGAATGTATTTTAAACCAATAATTTTAAATTTTATTTAGGCTTTAAGTAATAACTTTTATCTAAACACCGTGTCAGTTCAAATGCAAATATCGCTTTGTGTTTTTATTTAAAACGATCAGTGTGGATGAGTATGATAAAAGGTTACTGAATTGAGCCAATAAAGATCAGAAAGATTGGGTTAGGATTCCGGGGATAATTTTAGTCAGATTAGGGGGGACGTTAAATTGGATTACAAAGCTACTGGATTATATCTTCTTTCCCTTTACCATTCATATTCAGCAAATTGTTCTTTTGGTGCTTACTTTAATAACTGCGTGTTTGAAATATTACTCTATAAATAAGAGACATTTTTTACAAACAATATTGAGCTTATTCTTTAATAAATAAAAATTACTTTAAGCTTGTTAATGTCTTTTTGATCAAATAATTTAAAACATCATTTTTTGGAATGTTTATTATTCTACAATTACCTTTAAATCCATATGGTGCTAAATAACATGTATTAAATTATAGTCTTATATTTTCCTCTTCAACCTTAAGAGTATGAGTGAAAAGACGATGATTGTAGATGAATATTTATAGAATATTTCGTCAAGTCACTGCATAAGCAATAAATATACCACTATAGTGTTATATAATACATTTATTTTTATACCAGTCAAATTGACACAAGTAATAACATATTAGAAGGCTGAAATATTATTACTTGAGATTTGTTATAGCTTCTACTCTTTATATCTGTTAAATAAGAAACACCAGTGAATATCTTAATGCTAAAGAACCACTTGAGCTAGAAGAGTGAGTCGTTAAAAGATTAAACAGACATTAAACTGGCAACACTGCTCACAATCATGACTGTGAGACACGAGATGGAGAGGAACAACATTTAAAATTAGGAAAATTTCTTTTTTCTCGAAACATACCACAAATTGCTTTAACGTCACCCTACTAGATATGAGTAAAAATCTTTAACAAATCACTTTATTTATAATAAATGGATTTACCTGAATAAAAAATTATTTTTAGAGACTTGAATTGCTGGGGAACTGAGAAGATTGGAGCTAAGCCGTCGTAGTCAATAGTCTGAGAGACGAGGCAACATGGCAACATCCTCAACATGGCAACATGGTTTAGTGATGTCATAAACAAGATTTTATAACAATGGTATTTGTATGTCTGACCAGAAAATAGCAAAATTCACAGATTAAAAAAATATAGATATATTTTTAAAATAATCTTGCTCATATTCAATTTTATTTTCACTGCAAAACCCAGGGTTAATCATTTTAGTTTTATAAGAAAATAATGTTCTGCAAAACTCTCCAGCAGATTAAGAATCTAGTAGAAATGAAAGACAAAACTGAACATAATAAATAAATATGATTGATGTCTGCATAGAAAATTCTTCCAAAAATATTAACAATTGCATAGTGTATTTTATTACAGATTGTTGTTGAACTAAATACGTCATAACTTTGTCCTTCCGTATTGTTTTGATTTTATGATTGTTATATTTTGTGATATTTAGCCATCGACAATTGAAACTAAATTCAACACATCGGTATTTTGGTTATTGAAATGCGATTGCTGAAATGAAGCCAAGCTGAGCCAACAGACCACGCTATGATAACGCGCTGTTGACGTTCACAAATAATCAACCAACTATGATGAGCCGATCTCATATACTCACTGCAGTGTAGAGCACAGTATTGGCATAAACGCATTTAGTGTTTTCAAATGTGATGGTATTTTCAAAGGTTACTATAAAAATATAAATCAGAAAACATTTTGACACTAATAAAAAAAAAAAAAACAATATTTTGTTTTACAAAATAACCAAACGAAATTTCTGCAATTTTTCATACTTGCCTTTTGGCCAAAAATACATGAAGAACCAACGATTTTTATCGTAGACATATATTCTATTAAACAGTAATCAATTTTTTGATGGTAGCAAGCACAATCTTATATTCTCAGTGTTACTGTAATATGTACCACTTTTATTTTTGTTTCAATGTAAAGAAATTTTTAAAGTTGCAAGAGAAATAAATGATAACAGCTAACTTCTTTTGATAATACCTATAGTAATTTTTGAAAGATAAACAAATATAAAAAGGTAAATAGAAAGAGTCCGCCAGAGATTGGACCTAATCCAGATGGGATCGCCTCTGGTCTAGGGGATTTCAATGTTTGTGCAAACCCATTGTTGTCCCTACCTCGCTACCCAAGATAACCTCAAACGATTCCCCTCAGCACATCTAGTTAGTTGTTGTATGTAGTTAATAGAATGTAGCGTAACTATATGGCTTTGTGGTATTAATTCATGCCATCATTAATGTATACGATATTCAATTGACCTATGCATTGCATTGCATCATGAATCGTAAAGTTGCAAAATTGTGTAGTTAATATTAGAGACTAATGTATAGTATACCCTCATGAGTTTCTTAAAGTGATCCAATAGCTAACTTTTTAATTCTATATATAACATTATACTTCTTATTGAAGCCCCTTTATTTTTTATGTTGCTTTCAGGTGTATATTTCACTTTTTAAAATTTCCTGCCATTTTCCAAATTGGCGGAAAAATTTAAAATTTCTTATGGAACACCCAAAATTTCATGGTGTTTTTTTAATATAGCCTACATGTAATTTTAAGACTTTTAAAACTCTCATATTTCCCTCTAAACCTAATGGTTAGGGAGCTAGAGGCAATTGAAGTTCATTTTTAGATCATTAAGAATAACAATGGATAAACTTTATCTGCACATATCTTCAGTAAAATATAAAATACTCAAGGATAAAAATGTCTTAAAGGCCATGATGTTTCAAGACCGTTATACTCTAAAAATATTATTTATGAATAAATTAACTTCTTAAAAAATATGGATGGCAAAAAATAAAATAATTGTTATTATGAAAAATGTTCTTAAAACACCAATTACAATTTTTTATGATTGAGTTTTTTATTTTATTTTAATCAATGGTTTCGGAGATATGCGCCGATAAAGCTTTCCCCGTATTGTTCATGTGGTTTAGAGAAAAAGATGAACGAATAAATAAGTCTTACAATTACATGGATATTTAAAAAATTCCATAAAATGTAGGTTGTTCCATAAGAAATTTTAAAGTTGACCACCATATTGGAAAAATGGTAGGAAATTTTGAAAAGTGAAATGTATATCTGAAATCAAAATAAAATAAACGGTATCAGTTAACTGACACATACTTTCTCCCAACAATATATAAAAAGGTGTTAAAAGCTCCAAACATTAATGTCTTGATGACTCAGTCGGATAGCTGCCAGCTGAGCAGCGCTCGTTTGACCCTACGCGCGTCTGTGACTTTTAACAACGTACTGCGTTTACCGCTAAACGAAAAATTTAATTTTCTCCGCAACCACTTGACGTAGAGCAATAATTTAAAATACTGGATTATTTAGTTTTTTAAGCTTGATTTAATGGTGATAAGTAAAATTTATTTCGAGACAACAGCTATTTTGAAAATTCAAAAAATTGATTTTTGAAACACTTTTTACTCCATAACTTTTGAACGCGCATTTTCCCGGAGATGCGGGTGGTGTCATTTTATTCACCATTTTAAGCTTAATAAACCACAAAATTTTAATCAAAATCGTTAGAGCCGTTTTTGAGAAATTTTGATTTTTGACGATTTTTGAGGGTTTTTGGGGGTAAACTACCCATAAAAATAAAAAATTCAAAAAAATGAAAAAAACGCCTGGAATTATCGTGGGTTTGGACCTACCTACCAAATTTCATCAAAATCGGACCATTGGGGCATTCTCTAGCTCTGTTTACATCCTGACACACGCACACACACACACACACACACACACACACACACACACACACACACACACACACACACACAGACATCACTCCGAAAACCACTTTTTTGGACTCAGGGGGAACCAAAATGGATAAATCCACCAACAACTCAAATTCGAAAATTTTGACGAAAACAATACTTTCTCCATATACTATGGTATAGGGGGAGAAAGTAAAAGTAAAGGTGGTCCCCCATAAGAAGTACACTGTCAGATATAGAATAAAAAAGTTAGCTATTGAATCACTCTAAGAAACTCACCCTGTATAATTTATATTTTTATGGAAACTGTTAAAAGTAATAACATCCCACCTAACTCTGTTTAGCAGTCGAATATATACCATAGTTTATTGTTAAGGGTTATAAGGAGTGTTTTGAGACGAAAAAAATCTTATTATAATAATAAATTTAATATCAATGTACAGTGTGATCATTAAAATGGTTCCAAACTCATTGGAAGTTGACAGATGTTATCATAACTTAAGAACCAAATTGGCTGTAGTATGAGTATTGATAATACTTATTTCATTTATTGATTCTTCCTCAAATAAAAAAATTTACTAATGAGTAAATGATTGGTACAGAAATGGAATAAACTATTAATATTATAAATATTTCCTCTCAATACGTTGTTTCTATAATATTTACAATCAACTAGTCCCCATCTGTCTTTGTTCTATTAATGATGAGTACCAGGTTAACCGAGCCTTGCTCGTTGGTTTTTATTCACTTTTGTTATAGTGTCAAGGTAAAAAGGCAATTAAATTTCCACCAACAACCAACTATACCTCTTCACAGTTAACAGCTGTTTCAAAAAGTCTGCTTAACATTAGTGTTTCTTTCTTTTTGTTTACATTTCGTTGTTATTTCGTTACCAAAATAGTAACCCATGTTAAAAATTACAATTTTAAAACTTAATTTTAGACCGAATTTGATTTTTCCTGGGGTTGAGGCTGTTTCTAAACTTATTTTTGGGCCAAAACACTCTTTAATGCAAAACTTTAAGCAAAATCTAACAGCTAGATTTCGAGATCGTGGAACACACATCCCTTCAGATATTCTTCGTATTATAGTATAGGATATCTAACAGCAGTTTGACATAAGATATTAATAAGACCGGGGTTTTGACCGTTTTCCATCAAAGTCCAAAAAATTTCACAAGCAAAGAAATGCATAAAACCAAAACTGCATTTTATTGATTTAGACCCTGTGTATTTCCTCTTCTTGGGAAATATTTTTAATGTTTTATGAAACCTAATACTACTTGAAAATGTTGGAACAATATTACTAATTCAAGGTTAAATCTATCAAATTAAAATTATTAAAAATTATTCTTAAAAAAAATAATGATTTCTCATAGTATTCGCAAAAACAATTCTACACATAGTAACACGCCGAACCATCAGACTAAATTATTTGCAGTAACGTAAATTATAACTTTTCCTAGAACCCACCGTTGTATGGACAGTGTATTTTTTAAAAGAATACTTCACGCCATTTTGATTTCGCAGGACAGCCAGCTGGCTGGGACACGTGGGTGGTAGAACGGGATGAGTTGGGGGGGGGAGGTGGGGGGGGGGAGGGCTGAGGTTGTTTATAGGTCTCCATGGTGACGACAGCGTCATTACCGCTTACTTGTATTACAATATGTATATTAGACGAAGGCATCCCAGTGTAATAAACAGTACTGTTATTATCACGGCGTTTAATCAATAACTTGATGAGCTAAACTAGTTTAAGAGATTGTAATTAAGTTTTGGGTAACTTGTAAAGTAAAAAGTAAGAGGTTACAATCGAACCAACGCAGTATTTCTATTATTGTGTCAATTAAGTATTACTGGATGTTTATGGGTTGAAGTTATAGATAATCTCAGTAACATATGCGGCTTACTATTTGAAAAAGCTTATACTATCCTCTGGCTGAAAATAATTTCTTATTTTTTATGTTTATACAGTAGGTATTAAATTTTTATGTAAGATGAATATTGTAACGTACATTTTGGTCAATGTAATATTTTCACAGGGACTCAGGGAGGGTTTTCATTAAATGTAGAACATGAATATCTAAGTTTACTACAAATATGAAATTAGATTACATATGTAAAACTAAGACGTTATTGTTATAAACTAGCTTTAAGTTTTAGCTTTAATACGCTACTATTTAAATGGGAGTACGAAGTATTATTAAAACGGCCAAAGATCTATCAAAGTCTGTGTCATTCTGTTCTGCAAAGTTGTCTGTGTGCCAAGAGATCTATCAAAGTCTTTGTCATTCTGTTCTGCAAAGTTGTCTGTGTGCCAAGAGATCTTTCAAAGTCTTTGTCATTCTGTTCTGCAAAGTTGTCTGTGCGCCAAGAGATCTATCAAAGTCTTTGTCATTCTGTTCTGCAAAGTTGTCTGTGTGCCAAGAGATCTTTCAAAGTCTTTGTCATTCTGTTCTGCAAAGTTGTCTGTGCGCCAAGAGATCTATCAAAGTCTTTGTCATTCTGTTCTGCAAAGTTGTCTGTGCGCCAAGAGATCTATCAAAGTCTGTGTCATTCTGTTCTGCAAAGTTGTCTGTGCGCCAAGAGATCTATCAAAGTCTGTGTCATTCTGTTCTGCAAAGTTGTTTGTGCGCCAAGATATCTATCAAAGTCTGTGTCATTCTGTTCTGCAAAGTTGTCTGTGCGCCAAGAGATCTATCAAAGTCTGTGTCATTCTGTTCCTCAAAGTTGTCTGTGCGCCAAGAGATCTATCAAAGTCTGTGTGATTCTGTTCTGCAAAGTTGTCTGTGCGCCAAGAGATCTATCAAAGTCTGTGTCATTCTGTTCTGCAAAGTTGTCTGTGCGCCAAGAGATCTATCAAAGTCTGTGTCATTCTGTTCTGCAAAGTTGTTTGTGCGCCAAGAGATCTATCAAAGTCTGTGTCATTCTGTTCTGCAAAGTTGTCTGTGCGCCAAGAGATCTATCAATGTCTGTGTCATTCTGTTCTGCAAAGTTGTCTGTGCACCAAGAGCCAGCACATGCTGTCGCTAACGTGTTTTATTGTGATTTCAATGGTGCATAATGTTAATCAGCCGTTGTAACATAATCCACCAAACTATCAAGGGAAAAACAAGCAATTTATTTAAAAACGTGTAACAAGTCTATTATTTACTAGTAGAAAATTTTCCATTTATTATATACTAATATGTCTGTTAGTATGAATTTTTTTAGGATCTCTGATTTATTTCAAATTATTTATTAACAGAATTGAATCTAGGCGCAACATTTATATGTTAACACGAATGTTTATACTCTTATTGCCTCGATTACTATAAATTAAAATATGTAATATAATTAAATTGGGACACTTTAAATTGCGAACCTCAAATTGTTGAAAGATAAAAGGAATTATTAAAAAATTACAAAGTCACTGACTGAAAAGTACAGTTTTTGAGATAGGGCACATGTTATGTAAAGTGTATTTTGTACACGTCCCTACGGTACAAAATAAACTTGTTATGTAAAGTTTATTTTACAACCTTCAAATAAACCGATAAAATCTACTAATCGTTTTGGGACCTTCTGTAACGGGCTATCATAATTATTGTTGGATAATCGAGAATGGATTGAAGTGTATTGCATGTACTCCGTTTCGTACTATGTAGCCTAGACTTGAAAAAACTTAAACCAAGAATATTGCTACACAATTTCAAAAGTGTTTGCAAATACAAAGTGGATTAAGGATCGATCGAGTTAACTGTCTGATGGTGAAGAGTTTAAGTTGGCCACTGCAATCATCGCAAGCGCTGAATTGGCTCTTCAACTTTATCTACAACATTAAATTTATCAACCTGCTTTCATTTACCACATAGTTTTCACCTAGAAAAATAATATGGTTATATTACGTTTTACATATTGGAGATTTTATTGAAAATTTATAAGGTATGTAGATTACTTTGATTGTAATTTTAAATAGCTAAACAGTATGTAACTAATAAGAAAGAAAGAAATATAATCAGAACATTTATGTAACAAAAATCACCCTAATTATTTTAAAGCTTACATAAATAATTAAATGCAAGGTGTGGTTTTAATATATAACGTTAAGATCTAATGTTGAAAAACTTATCTTATTTCATCAATCTCTGTAGATAATTTATCGTATCAAAGTATTAATTAAGTATTTGATGTAAAAAATATTACGATTAGATATTCATGTCTATGAGTAATCGATGTTTTTAAACTCTTCAGCCAACGGTAAACGGTTAAAGGCTCGTAGTACATTAATGTGTTTGGTTATTTAGTGGCGGAAACACATCACTATTGTATTCCCTTGTGTGCGAACAACAGAGTTAAACACTGTTTAACAGTGACAGGAATGAAATACGGGCCATACATCACATGTGTTGAAAGTCCGATATACACGAAACAGCGTCACTTGTTCCGCATCACTACCGCCACTGTGGATATTTATGTATTGCCCTGACGAAAATTACCCCCAACAAACCAATTAAGCTTGATTAACATAATTTTAATAACAAATGTATATAATAGTTGTAGAAGTTTTATTTAATACTTGTGTAAAGAGAAAGTATTCGATTGTATAATTAATATAACTAAATGTAGTCAGAAACTACTGAAAAATTTTACTTTAAACTTGAAAACAGGTTTGTCTTGCCCGTTTAAATAAAATACAGTTACAAAAAATTCGCAATCCAACAGCGGGGATCCAAGAAAAAACACGAGTTATCAATTTCTCCATTCATATCACTGAACGGTACGGTGCTCTCTAAGAAACAGTTTTGGAAATATAGTATTTTAAGTCCTTTAGAGCCCTGCCTCAAAGGGCTTCAAAGTTACTATAGGCCATACGAGGTTAAAATTTCACATGGACGTTCCTCTTTGCTCATATTAACTCACTAATAAACTATTTTGCAAATACAGTCTTTGAAGTTCTCTAAGGTTTTAACCTCACAGCTAAAACTTCACCATGACGATTGGTTAGGGGAGGGGTTAAAAATTTGTCATGGTCGTTCCTCTTTGCTAAAGTATATTATTAGTATAGTGAAATTAGTCGGGAAAAATTAAGATGACTTTTTGACAGCCAATTTCTTTTGGAACATGTTCTTTGGTATACCCATATCTTTTTCCGAAAAGTTCAATGAAATCCCATATAGGGATTATGCCCAAAAGTGAGAGGTTGGCCCATAAGGAGTCACACTAGAATTTGATATTAAACATAGTATTACAGAAGGCTTACAGATATCATATTAAAGGTCTTAAAATTTTGAAAACAATGCTGTAAACCCGATTTCAATATAACGGTGCGGAGATAAATGAAGACGTTCAAAATTTAGAATTAATAATATTATCAAAACTTTAAAATGCAAAAACTTTCGACTTACTTTACCTCTAGGGATCTGATTTTCGGCTATGTACTCTCCTTACTAAAACCTTAAAAATTACGTACAGCTTGGCTATGGATTGCAAAATATTTTTCAGAACTTCCTCTTTGGGACCTCCATGTAGAGTATTCAAGGGTAATGTGATAGGTATATGTCAAATTATCCGCATACATGCATTTTCAAAGGTAGTTTTAAAGCAAACGTTTGTCCCTCATCGCACCTCAAAAGGTCAAGTATTTCGAGTAATATAACATGTTTAAGCGTTTATTTTTAAATTAGATTATTCAAAACTTGACAGGCTGCAACCTTTGACTCAGTTAACCTTTTGAGGTGGATTTGCTGCATTGATTTCTACTACTTAGAGCTTTTATTTGATATATATCAACCTATTGGTCTACGAAATAATTATTTCTGACTCCAAGTGAGCCATTCCACCATCTTTAGGAATGTTGCCTACAGGGGATTTCAGGGGACTTTTCTGATGGAGTGCAGGAGATGACATAGAACACATTTCAACAAATATTGCCTGTCCAATTTTTTTTTATTCTACGGCTAAATTTTTGAATAATTTTACTACACAACATAAGTTAACAACTCTTATAAACGCTTGGCCAGCCAAAGTGGATTTGACGTGTTTGACGTCAGACGGGGGCCAACGGCTAATGGAGTTTTAATGACGTTGACACATCAAAGTCAGAGACTTGTTTTGGCTTTGGGTTTGAAAACCTGTGATCAAGGGACCGGCCAAGATGAAGCAAACCATCAACTGGCCAGTAATTTGATGTTGACAATCACACAGTGTTTAACCATGGTTTCATGGTCTACTTATACTTCGTAATTGAAATAATATAATCGAATGTTTATTAAGAAGAATTGGTTAGTTCACTCTGCTTTCTCATTTCTTGGATTTTTTTCTTTCGCTTTGCCAACTCTCCTCTTTGAATTGGAAACTCTTTTACAAAATTCAAGAATTCTTGATTGGGTTTATCGAAAATTGATGTTGGTGACAGACGATAAAATAGGCACACCAACTGACCACAAAATATTCTCATAAATTAATAGTTTTAGTTTTAATTTGTTTGGGTTTTGTATTTGTTGACATTTCAAGAATAAAATAGACTAGCTGAACAGTTTGGGTTCATCCGCATTGGTAAATAGGAAATACATAAATGTGCAGTAAACATAATAATTAGCTCGTTCTGTTTACTTCATTGTCTTTTTATTATTCGTTAAATAAGAACTTGGAAAATGTACTGTCAAAGTAATAAAATATTTTCTTATTTTTTACAGCTATTTTTTTAGAAACTTATTTTTTCACTGAATATAAAATAACAATCATCGGAGAAATTTCCTAGGGAGGTAGTATATATATTTAAATTACCTTCCCCCATGTATTGCATGTTCCAAATAAAAATTGAAATAAATACATTTTGATTCACAATTTTTATTAATTTTGTTTGATCTAATGATTTTTATGTGAAAACAAAGTACAATAATTTCGAATATTTTTTGTTTATCTTACACAAAATATTTCATACCTTTTAAAGCAATTGGTCCAAGGAATGTGCAACTTACATTTTCTATTAACTACTGACTACAAAGAGAATGCCATTTATAATGTTTTGCTAAAACTGTTATCAGTGACTTCTGATTTTAAAGATTCAATTACTTCTTTTTTATATTTTTTATGATAACTTATTTTATCAAGTAAAATGATGTCCAGTAAGCATCGATGCTGCTTAAAAATATAAAACTATATATCATTGAAGAAAATGGAAAATTTTAATTAATTAATAAATATTTTTTTAATGAACTAGGTTAATCCGGATATTTTCAAACGTAGCAATCATCAACAATATCATTCTAAGTTACGCTCATTACCTAATATTAACCCCAATCATAAATCAAATTTGTAACCAGTTCGTTATCACAATTATCTCACTTGAAAAAGTGTGTATGTTTTCATTCTAACTGTATCCCAATTCAACATGTACGTTACGTACCAGACCAAATTACAACTCGTATGTGTGCTATAAACAAATAACAACCCAGCATGTAAACAACGTTACCGGCATCAGACCGAGCAATGTTTGTATTCCGAGCATACATGTCCTCTAACTTCTCAGAAATCCGAATATCTTGTTAAAACTTGGATCCGGTCTACATGTAACCATATATAATTATGAAGTTTTCCCTTTCCATATAAGAATTTGTTTTAAAAATACAATTGCTAATTTTATTATTAATTTTTCAGCTTCTTACCAACTTATTTTTTGATGCATTCATTATTGTAAACGAAATTCCGTTGTGTTATATTATGCTATTTTCCTTTTATTTATTGGCTTTTAGTCAATTAATAAATCACTATATCACTATTTTGATACTGGGACATCACATAGTGGCTACTTCCTACACACCTACTTTTCGGCGCCCCGGGCAGAGAGGCACGATCCCTGACGTCACCTTTGCGTCTGAGTCGCTCCTTCCGAGGATCTCTGGCTGGAGGGTTGTCGAGGACTACACGGGTAGCGACCACCAATACATCGTGTTTGACCTGCATGATCAGGCAAATCGTCGAGTTTCCGCATCTCGGGAAGGGCCACGCCGATGGAACACCAACAAACTGGACGTGGTCAAGTTCACCGAAGTCATCTCTCGGGGAGCGCAAGGGAATCCTGGTGAGGCTGGAGCCGAGGCACTAGTAACATCCACGATGGAACTTATCGTCTCGGCCTGCGACCAGTCTATGCCGCGAAGGAAACCCCGACGCGACAAACAACCCGTTTACTGGTGGACTGAAGAGATTGCGGAACTCAGAAGAACATGTTTAAGAACTAGACGAGCCGCCACTAGAGCGAGAATTCCCGCAGACAGAGTTCGTAAGTCGGAGGCCTATAAAGCTGCGAGAAAATCTCTCCGCCAGGCGATCAACAGGAGCAAGGCGAATAGCTGGAGGAGACTTCGTGACGACGTTGATTCCGACCCGTGGGGCCTGGGTTACAAACTTGTAACACAGAAACTCGGCGCCCGCTCTCCACCTTCCATCATGGAGGGCGCCACCATGGGGAGGATCGTCGCTGCGTTGTTTCCTGAACATCCACAGCGACCGCCGGTTGACTTCGGACGGGTAGAGGACGTTCCACTTTTCACTTTCGAGGAGCTGGAAACCTCCGTTCTCTCCCTGAAGAGCAACAAGGCTCCTGGCCCGGATGGGATTCCCAGTGAGGCTTTAAAGAAAGTATTTTTAATCAACGCTGACTTGTTGTTGAGAATGTACAATGCCTGTTTGGTAGAAGGGGTGTTTCCGGCTCCCTGGAAAACAGCCAGGCTTGTACTGATCAGCAAGGGCAAAGGTGATCCCGAGCTGCCGTCGTCCCACAGGCCTCTCTGCATGTTGGACACGGCTGGGAAGCTGTTCGAGAAGCTGATCCGTTCCCGCCTGACTTCTGCCGTGGAAGCTGCCGGGGACTTATGCCCCCGTCAGTACGGCTTCAGAAAGGGACGGTCAACGATCGACGCTGTCACCGAAGTTCAGAGAGCTGTGGAGAGAGCCGAGAGCCACAACCATTTCTCCCGCCGAGTAGTGCTTCTTGTTACGCTTGATGTCAAGAATGCCTTCAACTCGGCGAGGTGGGTCGATATGTTGGATGCGCTTCGCAACACCTTTCGTATTCCTGCATATCTGTTGCGGCTCGTCGAGGATTATCTACGCTCTCGAAGCCTGATTTATGACACGAGGGACGGAACGCGGACGATGGAAGTCACTTCTGGTGCCGCACAAGGTTCAATACTCGGCCCGGATCTCTGGAACGTTGCCTATGACAGCCTCCTGAGGTCCGAGATGCCTGAGGAAACCACTTTGGTTGGGTACGCCGATGACGTCGCAGCTCTCATTGCTGCACGCAACGTTGAGCTGGCCCAACTGAAGTTGAACCGAGTTATGCGGGTGGTCAACAACTGGATGTCCGATCACGGTCTCTCACTTGCTCTCAGTAAGACGGAGATCGTGATTCTTACGAAGAAGAGGATCGACACCGTCGTCCCGTTTCGAGTGGGAAGGGAGGTGGTCACATCAACTCGTGCCGCCAAATACCTCGGGGTTATGGTGGACACCAAGTTAAGCTGGAGGGATCAGATCTTCCGTACAGCGGACAAGGCCGCTAAGGTAGTGACTTACCTTAGTAGGCTGATGGCCAATGTCGGGGGTCCCCGATCCAGCAGAAGACGTCTGTTGATGTCCGCGGTCCAGTCCGTGCTTCTTTACGGGGCAGAGGTGTGGGCAGGCGCTCTAGATAAGGAGTGCTACAGGTTGCGACTCGCCCGGGTTCAGCGTCAAGCTGCGCTCCGGGTGTGTTCCGCCTACCGGACAGTGTCCGAGCCTGCCGTCCTGGTGGTCGCCGGAGTCATCCCTGTCAAGCTCTTGGCAGGGGAGAGGAAAGCGATTTATCAGAGACAAGGCGAGATCGGCAAGGACACGGCAAGAACAGAAGAGCGCTCCCGAACCTACCAGCAGTGGCAACACAGCTGGGAGCACGACACCCGAGGACGATGGACTGCGCGACTTATCAAGCAGGTCCAACCATGGGTGGAACGGCGGCATGGGGAGGTGGACTACTACCTGACCCAATTTTTGACAGGTCACGGCTATTTTCGGTCGTACCTGAACCGTATGGGAAAGACCGGTTCACCGGACTGCATTTATTGCCCGGGTGTTCCCGACGATGCGGAACACACATTCTTCCGCTGTCCCCGTTGGGAAGGGCCCCGCCTGGAGGCCACACAAATCTTTGGTGCATTTTCGGTGGACTCGGTCTGCCAAAAGATTTTGGAGGATGAGGGCAACTGGGATTGTTTGTCACAGTTCGTCCGGGGCATCCTCCTGGAAAAGAAAACCGATCTGGACCGTGAAGTGGCCCAGATCCCTTGATCGAGCGGCTGGATAAGGAGCGAGCCCCACGGGCGTAAGCCAAATTTAGGCCTAGCCTGACGTAATGTGACAAACAATTCCAGGTTAGATTCCTAAAGAGTAGAGGAGGTTTTTTAGTGGGTAAACTCGTTTTTAGGGGAGCCCCACACTACAGGCTGGCCACCTGTGTGCGTAATGCATTTTTCCGCCTCTCCCTCAAAAAAAAAAAAAAAAAAAAAAAAAAAAATAGTGGCTACTTCAACCTGAATATGAATGAGAGATGAGTGTAGTATGATTGTGGGGTGATCTTGTAGTCTTGTTACTGACTAAGGCAGACATTCTCCTTAGACTGGACTGTCAATTAATAGCCTAACAGTCAATGGTATTTAGGGACCTACAGTTTAAAGTGGGATCCGGACCAAAATTTAGAAATCATATATAAAAATTGGTCTAATCATGAGGATGGTCTTTATGGATGAACTAGTAGTCACTAGTGCGGACGTTAATCCCCACTTTGGAATATGGCATCCACAGCATATCGCTCATAACTATCCACAATTCGTGACCTCCAAGTAGCTGGATTACAGGACGACGCCACCGTCCCTGTCTAGTTAGCCAATGTTAGCAAAGGTATTGAAACGGTTAATTACCAACTTCATATCATCGTAGTAGTGGCAAAGTAGGACTGCTGGCTCAGTTCAAGGTCACCCGAGCGATGACGTCACCCACATGACGTCATCGATGACGTCATCGATGGGGTCATTGACCTCGATGACGTCATCGCTCGGTTGACCTTGAACTGAGCCAGCAGTCCTACTTTGCCACTACTCATCGTCTATTATTATAGTTCGAAGGAATTGAAAAAGTTTTCAGTCAAGTGGGCAATATCGGGCTGCTAGGAAATGAGTCCATCAGGGAGTGTGCCAAACAGTACAAATACAGCTATCGTTAAGTCCCTATCCACACATCCATTAAAACAAAATTTAATGACTGACATAATAATTTCAAATAAAAACTTATATTCATAAACTTCAAAAATATTCCTTCTATTTTTTTGAATAATTGTCACTTTAATGACCGTGTTAAGTTTTTGCTGAGGTACCCTTATCAAAAAAAAATCTATTTAGACCAAAATTGTTTTAAACTAAAGTCCTTAAGGATTGTACTTGCTTTTCCATTAAAATAAACAGAGTAGACTATATGAATAAAGCATGCCCATTATTTGTAGACCGTTCTAAAAGTACTGTTCATGGTTAATGAAACACACAAATGGAAAAAGAACAAAATTTCATTTATATTTGTTATATATTTTAATTCATTTTATTGATTGTGGTATCTATTGATTAGTCATATGCCTATATTGTTTGACCTTAGTACATTTTAAATCAATTTATTAAAAAATATCTTTCTCGAAGGATAACAAATTAATTCTACGATGTCGTATGGTTTTAATACAGTAAACATTAATAATGTTACGATTTAAAAAGTGATCTAATTTTACGGAGTACAAAAACCGGAACCGGTAGGCAGTGAGAAGGCGGAAGCAATGACGAGCCAGCGGATGTGACGTCAGATAGGTCGGTGAGGAATACGCCCTGGTGAAACAGAAATATATCTGATACGAACAGAATGTCAAATTCACAAACGCATTGCAAAAGTTCTACAACTATTTTGTGCTATGTAAAGTAATGTATTTAGGACAGTCACATTTTAAAATTTAACTTTAATTTATACAAACCTAAAAAGTAGAAAGCTCAACCTTTGAAAAGGGTAAAACTTGTTAGGTATATGAAAGAGTAGGTAAAGAAACATTGTATTTATTATCCATAAACATTAGTATTTTTCATATAGTTCTATCTGCCTCAAGTAGGTTTAATATGAGTTCAATGTTTAGGTATGTTAATTTATTATAAATATTAGTGAAAATAAGAATTTTCCAATAGGAAGTATTTTTATGATAGACTACTTTATAAATAATGAAGAGTAGTGATTTAATAATAACAATTTTATAGGATTTTTTATTTCCATAGATATTTGGAAGAAGAGGTAAGTTTTTGTTTGGACCTTAAAACACATAGTAAATATGTAACACATGATGGAAGTAAGTTTGTTCCGACACAGCGGAAAATGCAATTGACAGTAGTTCACTTTCGGCGCATGTAACTTCCGTTCCGATAACACGGACAGCATCAGAGGTATTCTGGTCCAAACTGAACCATTCTCGTTAGGTACAACATATGCGTGCATTTTCATGAAGATGTACAAACAAATTTGATGAAATAGAAAAAATATAACAATAATATTAATACTTGTTGTTTACAAATTTCAAATTATTATAGTAAACAATTATATGATTTATGACATATAATTTATGAATGTATTCTATTTAATGTTTCATGTTTTCAATGTTGATTCGTATATTATTATATACTATTTTTGATTACATTTATTTTCAAATTCAAATAAAAAAAATTTTTTAAATGGTAATTTGGATTTTAATGATTTAGTATAAGCAAAGTTTATTCTGACTCAAAATATGTTCTTCATGGCCTTGATGGACAATTTTGGCCGTCGTTTCAGAAGACTCTTTTGTGACTTTAATGTTACTGCTTCATCAAAAAGCAATTTGGCTTTCACCAGAACGAAGTAACTATACTTACATAGGTAGTATAGATTATAAACTTGTGTGTGCTGATTCAACGCACTGAAGTCATTGTACTTTGCAGTAACTTTTTTATTTATATAGTTTTTATGCTATGAAAATTTTCGGTCCGTCAACTGGGATGCTATCTACAGTGACGTATGATGCTGTCCACGTGCACTAGAGCACTAGTGTTATAAGTGAGCGCGTGTTATCGTCCACAACACGACAAGCGATGTCCCCGGGAGGCTATCTGTCACGGTAACATGGCAGCGACTTTACAACATTGCATATGGAAAGCAACGTGCACTAGGGCAACATTGTTACAAGTGAGAGCGTGTTATCGTCCACAACACGACAAGCGATGTCCCCGGGAGGCTATCTGTCACGGTAACATGGCAGCGACATTGCAACATTCCATATGGAAAGCAACGTGCACTAGAGCAACAGTGTTACAAGTGAGAGCGTGTTATCGTCCACAACACGACAAGCGATGTCAACGGGAGGCTATCTGTCGTGGAAACATGGGAGCGACATTGCAACATTCCATATGGAAAGCAACGTGCACTAGAGCAACAGTGTTACAAGTGAGAGCGTGTTATCGTCCACAACACGACAGGCGATGACCCCGGGAGGCTATCTGTCACGGTAACATGGCAGCGACATTGCAACATTCCATATGGAAAGCAACGTGCATTAGAGCAACAGTGTTACAAGTGAGAGCGTGTTATCGTCCACAACACGACAAGCGATGTCCCCGGGAGGCTATCTGTCGTGGAAACATGGCAGCGACATTGCAACATTCCATATGGAATGCAACGTGCATTAGAGCAACAGTGTTACAAGTGAGAGCGTGTTATCGTCCACAACACGACAAGCGATGTCCCCGGGAGGCTATCTGTCGTGGAAACATGGCAGCGACATTGCAACATTCCATATGGAAATCAACGTGCATTAGAGCAACAGTGTTACAAGTGAGAGCGTGTTATCGTCCACAACACGACAAGCGATGTCCCCGGGAGGCTATCTGTCATGGAAACATGGCAGTGACATTGCAACATTCCATATGGAAAAACACGTGCACTAGAGCAACAGTGTTACAAGTGAGAGCGTGTTATCGTCCACAACACAACAAGCGATGTCCCCGGGAGGCTATCTGTCACGGTAACATGGCAGCGACATTGCAACATTCCATATGGAAAGCAACGTGCACTAGAGCAACAGTGTTACAAGTGAGAGCGTGTTATCGTCCACAACACGACAAGCGATGTCCCCGGGAGGCTATCTGTCACGGTAACATGGCAGCGACATTGCAACATTCCATATGGAAAGCAACGTGCACTAGAGCAACACTGTTACAAGTGAGAGCGTGTTATCGTCCACAACACGACAAGCGATATCCCCGGGATTCTATCTGTCATGGAAAAATGGAAGCGACATTGCAACATTCCATATGGAAAGCAACGTGCACTAGAGCAACAGTGTTACAAGTGAGAGCGTGTTATCGTCCACAACACGACGAGCGATGTCCCCGGGATTCTATCTGTCATGGAAAAATGGAAGCGACATTGCAACATTCCATATGGAAAGCAACGTGCACTAGAGCAACAGTGTTACAAGTGAGAGCGTGTTATCGTCCACAACACGACAAGCGATGTCCCCGGGAGGCTATCTGTCACGGTAACATGGCAGCGACATTGCAACATTCCATATGGAAAGCAACGTGCACTAGAGCAACAGTGTTACAAGTGAGAGCGTTTTATCGTCCACAACACAACAAGCGATGTCCCCGGGAGGCTATCTGTCATGGAAACATGGCAGCGACATTGCAACATTCCATATGGAAAGCAACGTGCACTAGAGCAACAGTGTTACAAGTGAGAGCGTGTTATCGTCCACAACACGACAAGCGATGTCCCCGGGAGGCTATCTGTCATGGAAACATGGCAGCGACATTGCAACATTCCATATGGAAAGCAACGTGCACTAGAGAAACAGTGTTACAAGTGAGAGCGTGTTATCGTCCACAACACGACAAGCGATGTCCCCGGGAGGCTATCTGTCACGGTAACATGGCAGCGACATTGCAACATTCCATATGGAAAGCAACGTGCACTAGAGCAACAGTGTTGCAAGTGAGAGCGTGTTATCGTCCACAACACGACAAGCGATGTCCCCGGGAGGCTATCTGTCATGGAAAAATGGAAGCGACATTGCAACATTCCATATGGAAAGCAACGTGCACTAGAGCAACAGTGTTACAAGTGAGAGCGTGTTATCGTCCACAACACGACAAGCGATGTCCCCGGGAGGCTATCTGTCATGGAAACATGGCAGCGACATTGCAACATTCCATATGGAAAGCAACGTGCACTAGAGCAACAGTGTTGCAAGTGAGAGCGTGTTATCGTCCACAACACGACAAGCGATGTCCCCGGGAGGCTTTTTGTCATGGAAAAATGGAAGCGACATTGCAACATTCCATATGGAAAGCAACGTGCACTAGAGCAACAGTGTTGCAAGTGAGAGCGTGTTATCGTCCACAACACGACAAGCGATGTCCCCGGGAGGCTATCTGTCATGGAGAAATGGAAGCGACATTGCAACATTCCATATGGAAAGCAACGTGCACTAGAGCAACAGTGTTGCAAGTGAGAGCGTGTTATCGTCCACAACACGACAAGCGATGTCCCCGGGAGGCTATCTGTCATGGAAAATGGAAGCGACATTGCAACATTCCATATGGAAAGCAACGTGCACTAGAGCAACAGTGTTGCAAGTGAGAGCGTGTTATCGTCCACAACACGACAAGCGATGTCCCCGGGAGGCTATCTGTCACGGTAACATGGCAGCGACATTGCAACATTCCATATGGAAAGCAACGTGCACTAGAGAAACAGTGTTACAAGTGAGAGCGTGTTATCGTCCACAACACGACAAGCGATGTCCCCGGGAGGCTATCTGTCACGGTAACATGGCAGCGACATTGCAACATTCCATATGGAAAGCAACGTGCACTAGAGAAACAGTGTTACAAGTGAGAGCGTGTTATCGTCCACAACACGACAAGCGATGTTCCCGGGAGGCTATTTGTCACGGTAACATGGCAGCGACATTGCAACATTCCATATGGAAAGCAACGTGCACTAGAGCAACAGTGTTACAAGTGAGAGCGTGTTATCGTCCACAACACGACAAGCGATGTCCCCGGGAGGCTATCTGTCACGGTAACATGGCAGCGACATTGCAACATTCCATATGGAAAGCAACGTGCACTAGAGCAACAGTGTTGCAAGTGAGAGCGTGTTATCGTCCACAACACGACAAGCGATGTCCCCGGGAGGCTATCTGTCATGGAAAAATGGAAGCGACATTGCAACATTCCATATGGAAAGTAACGTGCACTAGAGAAACAGTGTTACAAGTGAGAGCGTGTTATCGTCCACAACACGACAAGCGATGTTCCCGGGAGGCTATTTGTCACGGTAACATGGCAGCGACATTGCAACATTCCATATGGAAAGCAACGTGCACTAGAGCAACAGTGTTACAAGTGAGAGCGTGTTATCGTCCACAACACGACAAGCGATGTCCCCGGGAGGCTATCTGTCACGGTAACATGGCAGCGACATTGCAACATTCCATATGGAAAGCAACGTGCACTAGAGCAACAGTGTTGCAAGTGAGAGCGTGTTATCGTCCACAACACGACAAGCGATGTCCCTGGGAGGCTATCTGTCATGGAAAAATGGAAGCGACATTGCAACATTTTATATGGAAAGCAACGTGCACTAGAGCAACAGTGTTGCAAGTGAGAGCGTGTTATTGTCCACAACACGACAAGCGATGTCCCCGGGAGGCTATCTGTCATGGAAACATGGCAGCGACATTGCAACATTCCATATGGAAAGCAACGTGCACTAGAGCAACAGTGTTGCAAGTGAGAGCGTGTTATCGTCCACAACACGACAAGCGATGTCCCCGGGAGGCTATCTGTCATGGAAAAATGGAAGCGACATTGCAACATTCCATATGGAAAGCAACGTGCACTAGAGCAACAGTGTTGCAAGTGAGAGCGTGTTATCGTCCACAACACGACAAGCGATGTCCCCGGGAGGCTATCTGTCATGGAAAAATGGAAGCGACATTGCAACATTCCATATGGAAAGCAACGTGCACTAGAGCAACAGTGTTGCAAGTGAGAGCGTGTTATCGTCCACAACACGACAAGCGATGTCCCCGGGAGGCTATCTGTCATGGAAAAATGGAAGCGACATTGCAACATTCCATATGGAAAGCAACGTGCACTAGAGCAACAGTGTTGCAAGTGAGAGCGTGTTATCGTCCACAACACGACAAGCGATGTCCCCGGGAGGCCATCTGTCATGGAAAAATGGAAGCGACATTGCAACATTCCATATGGAAAGCAACGTGCACTAGAGCAACAGTGTTGCAAGTGAGAGCGTGTTATCGTCCACAACACGACAAGCGATGTCCCCGGGAGGCTATCTGTCATGGAAACATGGCAGTGACATTGCAACATTCCATATGGAAAGCAACGTGCACTAGAGCAACAGTGTTACAAGTGAGAGCGTGTTATCGTCCACAACACGACAAGCGATGTCCCCGGGAGGCTATCTGTCGTGGAAAAATGGCAGCGACATTGCAACATTCCATATGGAAAGCAACGTGCACTAGAGCAACAGTGTTACAAGTGAGAGCGTGTTATCGTCCACAACATGACAGGCGATGTCCCCGGGAGGCTATCTGTCACGGTAACATGGCAGCGACATTGCAACATTCCATATGGAAACACACGTGCACTAGAGCAACAGTGTTACAAGTGAGAGCGTGTTATCGTCCACAACACGACAAGCGATGTCCCCGGGAGGCCATCTGTCATGGAAAAATGGAAGCGACATTGCAACATTCCATATGGAAAGCAACGTGCACTAGAGCAACAGTGTTACAAGTGAGAGCGTGTTATCGTCCACAACACGACAAGCGATGTCCCCGGGAGGCTATCTGTCATGGAAACATGGAAGCGACATTGCAACATTGTTTGATACATAGAGGATCTTATATTTATCTGTTCATCAAAGATTAAAATAGCTTTATTTATTGGTTTAGATGTATGAAACATAAGTATCTTATTTGTTATTGTTACATACTTGTTTACTAATAATTGTTGAACTAAATTTAATTAAAATATAAAGCAAACCATTTATTCCTACAATTAGAATATCAGTTATTAAATTTATATTTTATTAGTAACAGTTCTTTTAACCTATGTAACATAATATAAAATAAAAAATATAAAAATAACACAGTTTTTTGTGAAATTTTGTAAAATTATGAAATTATTCCTACGTATCTTTTAAGGGAAGGGGGTGAGCGTCGGCAAATTTTAACTGTACCTAATTTGTAGAGCGTGTAATTTTTTACCAATATCTCTTAGATTTGAGGTACTGTACTATCTTTTGTTCAAAATCTGTAACAAAATAGAAAAACCTCACATATTTTTATTCAGGTTACAGATTTCCATTCTTTTTATTTTTGGGGGGCCTACAATAGAAAATTGTTGGTTTTAGACTTTTCTGAGGGGTTTAGTGCCAAAAACCACCTATATACCAAATTTTACATTTTAAGCTCACACGGAAGTGATAGTATACTCAAGAGAGTGAGCGAATCAGTGACAGTTCTTGAAACAACTCCCCTTCAAAGTTTTTGTGTAAATCTTTGCTCGAAATAAAAATAGGTTTTATTAATTATGTCAGGCCCAACGAGGTTGGTGTTGACATGTACCGAAGTGACATAATCTTGATGATTGGTGGTCCGTTGGTTTTGTACAGAAAAGCTTTCGTCATCTCGACCGACAGAGTCGCAGTTGAGAACGTCGAGACGACGGAAGCGCTCCTGCAAAAGATTTAAGAGTCATCTTCACCCCTGAGCCAGTAGTCCATTGTTGCGCGGTCGGCAATGTTAATCATACGGCTTTTAATACAAAACATGGTATTAGATTCCCCTGTTTCGGACGCCGTTTTTCAACCGATTTTCTTTAAACTTGGTAAGTATTTAGTTGAATAGTTATATTAGGTCTCTCATACCTCGAAATTTGAAAAAATTAACAAATATTACTCTCTGAGACGTCGCAAAGTAACTCGATTTTCCTTGGTAATATTTCAAAATTAAGCAAAATTTTCAAAATTTCGAGGTATGAGGGACGTAATATAACTATTCAACTAAACACTTACCAAGTTTAAAGAAAATCGGTTGAAAAACGGCGTCCGAAGCAGGGGAATGCTATACCATGTTTTGCATTAAAAGCCGTATGATTAACATTGCCGACTGCGCAACAATGGGCTACTGGCCCAGGGGTGAAGATGACTCTTAACAGTGTTGCTTGATGAACCACAAAACATTAACATTATTTAGATAACCTTAAATTTTTATTCTTTACATGTTGATGAACAAATTTTTGTATCCGGAAATAACATGTCGTGACGAAATATAATTAATTTATATAAAAAAAACAATATAATAAAGAAAAAATGTCCACTTATACTTTAGTTAGGAGCAACAAAACACGTCAACTTTTCCACTATGTTTCCCCTAGAAATGATCCCCGGATCAGAGAATTAATCAATCAACTGGTGGTGATGGTGCTGGTGGCTGCGGAAGATGGATGATTTGAGGGTCGATACACCCCACGCGGCCACGAGAGACTCATGTTTGGTGTTGCATACACCAACAGCCACAGAACAACACATCCCACGACTAGTAAACGTGGTAGCTCTGCAGTGTATTATTTATGTAAGATTTCACCTTCAAATATTTCATTAATTTTAAACTTTAAAAAATTAAATATTTCATATTTTTTATTTTAAAATGAACAATCATATTTTATCAAATCATTTAAAAAGCTTCTCTTTTGCAAAATTATTAAGTTGAAAAAAAAACTTACAACAAAATACTTATTTGAAGCCAAATGGATGATTACTAAGTAGATATAGTGTGCAACAAATTAATGCTAATATTACTACTTAATATTATAAACGTGTCTATTTCTTTGTTGTGCTTTCTCGACAAAACAACTCATTCGGTCATTATAAAACCTTTTCACACATATTCTTGTAGGTATCGGAAGTAAAAAAATAGGATACTTTTATTTAAAAACATTATTTTCTACGATTGTTAGAATATCAAAATCTATGCTATTATTTATTTATTTGTTGCTAAGAAACAAATTTAATGAAAAACTTTAATTTTAAGGTATATTTTGGGATTTTTTATACTATATTAGGTTGAATGTGACAGCGACTGAGCGTAGCGAACGAGCTAAACCTGATGTCGGATGAGTGTGACGGTGAGTGCACTTGACGGGAGGCGAGCGTAGCGAACGAGCCAACATGACGGCGAGTAACACAAAAGAAGCCGCGAGAAAAATCCAGTTATTTTATAAATCTCAAAACAGATTTAAGAAGTAAGTGGTCTAAGGATGGTGAAGAGGATAGAAAGGCCAACCAATTTTTAAGTCAGGTTCTCAATAGTGTAAACTGTATAGAACCCAAAAAAGTTCTATTTATTTTCCTAATTTTTTAATAGAACACTTTAATTTGTGTGGTATGAGTTTTTGAGATGGTTTATTTTTGGACATATAGCATTTCCTTTTTTTCGATTAATTGCCTCCATAAATAATTTATACTAATGTAGTCTGTGCATTCCTAAGTTGCTTGGGTTATGCTTAGCAACGTAGTAATACATAACCTTTATCAGCGTATGACTGGCGAAGGTAAGATTACCATTAATAATTTTAAAATAGTTCAAATAGTAACAAATAGAAGTTGAAAGTGTGTATACTAACTAAGTATGCAATATGTGCTACTTAAATATTATAATTAATTTAAATATCTCGATAAAATGTTTAGAAAATGATAAACAATGTAGGTGTAGTAATGAAATGCCAATCAACAAAACTTCAACTCCAGCTTGTTCTTACTTTGTCAAGCAAGGTTCCCATAAGGTCTGTAAATTGTATCCATCCCAAATAATTTTCCTTAATTTTGCCATATTCGTAATCTTAAAATTTTAGGCACATCAAGGATAAATTCAGATGGCGTGAGCTTTTCATGATGATTTCTTTATTTTTTTAACACAACCCTTTAAACAATGTGTAAATAATTAAACTATAGTTTGAAGTACTTTGAAATATTATTATAGTTTGAAAACCAATAATAATAAATTGTATTCATTGATGTGTTAAGTATAAAAAAAATAATTTTAGAAAATATCAAACTTCAAATAAATCAACAATAAAAAAAAAAAAAAAACAATTTTATATTTTTAGCTGACTAACGGTGTTTTCTCGTCTAATGATAGGGTTCTGATAGCAAATGTTGGGCGCAACTCGGTTTGTGGTTTGAGGTGGCTTTTTGTAACAAGTACCTTATAAATCGGTGCTTACATTAAACCAATTCGTTCAGTTTATGAACGAATAATACTTCCCAATCGATACAATAGTTTACTGTATATTTAAGTATTTTACTATAAAATTATGTTGTGATCAAACCTAACTTAAAGTAGTTATTAGACGAATTTTTTTATCAAAACTATATACAAATTCATTTACATATATATTTAGCAAATTAACAAATTAAAAATACTTCCTTTGACCATATTCTAATTTAGCAGGTGAAAATGTCCAAACTGTTCACTAGAAACGAAACGAATTATATCTGTTACAGTTAACGATAAAAATTGTAACACAAACGAGGCAAACTTGGTTTAAAGCGAGACAACCGCTGGCCCCCAGAGAGGGGTTGTCACTGTGGAGAGGTTGTTACGTCGTCTGTGTTGACTGGGCACTTGAAGAATTCCTCTGAGGTACCTACCTAATACATGGTGCTAATACAAGGTAACACGGGGCTGTGGGATCGAGTAAAATAATAAAAATGTTTAACAAATCGTCATTAACAGTTAATTGTTTAAAACTAATACTGTTAATTATTATATAGTTTAATTAGTAAGATGTTTTGTCATCATCATGGAAAATATCTCACTTTCATACAGTACATTTAAGGTTAAACATTAACGGTAATCAGGAGACATCCGTAGGTTGAAATTATTTGTAACATAAACTTATAGTTTTTGTGAAATGTAAATTGTTTAGCGGTTTTTTATTGAATTGTCTGTGTGAATGAGAATAGTATATTGAATGGAACATTTTAATATTTTTAAGGCTGCGTAAAAATTAATGTAAGTAAAAAATCAAATAATGTTATCTTGATACTGATGAAAGTCAATACATTTTTTTCCATGATTGTCTTATAGAAGACTTATCTGTTTCACAAAAGTGGCAGTTTTTACCATCGTGAACTTAACTTATTAAACAATAATTAAATGTAATTCTGAGTATTTCCCATATTTTAAAGGATAAAAACGTTTATGTGATACTAAAATTTATTTAGCACGTATGAACAAGACGGAAATTGTTGAAATGTCACTTTAAACACTCAGAAAACTCTTGATGCATGAGAGCAGTTGAAAGTTTCGGTCCAGCAGTGCAGAACACAACACCGGAAGATATTAGTATAAACAGGGGCGAGACGGACCGAAGTGGGATAAAGTTGGGTCAAAGGTCACATCAACATTCTACATCCTGACTACACAGTGACCTAAATATAGATGGTGTAGTTAGACGGTTATTGATACATTTTACACTCATTGATGACAGTTTTACTTTTAAGAACATGACAATCAACAAATTTCATGATAGATCTATTGTAATTCATATAATTTTTTTTTTTTTTCAAATTTGAACTTAAGTGATTTATACTACTTTTTTGGAGATAATTTTATTTTAAAATTCACCATTTTACATGTTATGTTTCATACCTCTAAATGTCCAACACCTTCAATCTCACGTGACCCATCAATATGACGACACCGAATGCCATCACGTGACCAATCCTATGACGTTAACTCATGTCAAACGATCGCAAATTGACGATGGAATAAAAGAAAGGAAGAAACAATTCGTGATCGTCTAGTGGTTAGGACATTGTGAACTGAACAATAAGCGATGGTTTATAAAAATAAGTATTGAATTATACAGTGCATTTGTAACATGGTGTTATGGATTGAGTAACTTTGTTATTTGCGTTATGCATTATGATTAAGCGGGAATGAATAGTGAGTAACATAACTTCGTGCTCTACAATGTTACTGGGAAGGTGAGTGAATGGGGGGGGGGTGGAAGTGTGGGAGGGGAGGGGAGGGGGAGGGCTGTTGAGAGTACGTGACGACTCATCGTCACTGAGCATTACTGGATTCTTATATAATCCTATAACCCAACCGTCTACCAGCTTCTCAGACATTAAAATTGCATCCACTAAAACATATAATGTTTCATTACATACAAAAAAGTAAACAAATAAAAACAAGCAGCTCACAACAAATTATTAAGAAAATTTTACTAGTAAGACTTTTGATTTCAGTTTTGTTGTACACGGTATTTTGCACTGTTTGTTACTACTATTACTAATATAGAGAACTGTTTGAGTATTCCGAGCAAATGCTCGGCATCCCAAGTTTTAAATTTATAAACAAACATAGAGTATTTTTAGTCCTACTTCTAATGATGCACTCGTAATGATAATTTATTTTAGGATGTTAGGAAAAAAATCTTGTGTCTAAAAAAAAAAAAAAAAAAAACTATTTTAAATGTTTTTCATAAAACTGGCTATGCATCTTTTGCTTTGAGAATACACGCAGCAGTGGCAATTTGAGAAGCCTGGGAAAGACGTCATATGACATAGTATGATGCAATTGGTGACGTCATTAATGACGTCAATAATTTCTTACGTAATCGTGATGACGTCACGTCCCAAGGTTCTCAAATTCCCACTACTACACCCAATGTTTGGAATCCCATTTATACAGTATAACTGTACGAAGTGATGTATCGCTGTCTTGGTGGCGAGTGGCGTGCTATGTCAACATGAAGATGGGAGATGAAATATTACTTTAATATCCTGCCAACCTGAATAACCATATTGCTTCTGTATAGTGAAGCATAGTAGGTTTAGTGTACCGTCACTGTTGTCTGGCATAAAATATTTTAAGTTTATTCGAGCCAGAAGTATAACATTTAATATAATATTCATTTAGGTTTTGAATTACTAAAAAGTAGTGGGTATTTTTATATAAAATATTGTTCTATATTTATATATGTCTATATCTATATATGTATTTTTTATCATTATAGATAGGCTTTTTTACTGTGAGAACAATAATTTTTCTGTTGAGATATTTTAAAATTTTATGATTTGTATGTAAATTATATTTCCGTGCACCAAAGACTTGGTTACACGAATGATATAAAAGACAAATTGTTCTGCATAATTGAAAACCAACATTGTAAAATGGCATTTTTTTTGCAATTTTAATTAGTGTTACTTCGAAGAAAAAGTTATTGAGCTAAAACTTGAACAGTGATTTATGGAGAAGAATAATACAAATGCTTGATTAAATTCTACGTTTACTTTCAGTTATTTTTCTTTTTTAATAAAATGTGATTATTTTAAATGTTATGTTATTAAAAAAATTAAATTGATCCCTATTGAATGCTACATTTTTATCAATAAATAAATGTAAATCTTGAAATATTTTTCATTTTATAAATATGTAAAATGATCAATGTAAATATAAAATAAGCTTTCATGAATTTTGCATTCATATATTTTATTTATTCTTAGTAAACAATTAGGTATAAAGCTATCTAAAACTCGTGTATTACATTTCCAATTCACATTGATCAAAACTGTTAGTTATTTTTATGCAGTCAAGCATTAACAATATTCAGTCAGGGTAAAAGTCAAGTATTCACGTCAAAGGTTTCACAACGCAAAAAACTTTACTGACAATCAAAATTAATTATATTTACGGTTCAACTGAATATTTTAAACGGTTTTCATTGAAAGGAAACAAGGAATTGTTATATTTTAAAACATTACATATCAATCATATGTTTTATTTGTGTGTAAAATCAGTTTGAATCGTAGAATATATTTTCGTTTTGAAATACGATGGGGTGAAAAGTGTAATTATAATTTTAGCAAAACATAATAATGTAGACGAATTTACAGTTTCTATCATTATTTGTGTGGTTCACCCTTTCACCAATAACAAGTTTTTCTTACATATCATCCAAAACTATATAACCCAGTATTATAAATAATAATTTTTGCATTTTGTAAAAATAATCAATAATGTAACTGTCTTTGGATTTGATAGAGCTAAGCGATATATAAGGATAGTAGTAGACGTCATGATGACGTCCATGACGTGATGATGGCTCCCTGATGACGTCACCGTAGATGACATAATTGAGGGCAAATTAGGTCAAGGTCGAGGAAAGACAAATTTTGTTTATGCATCTAAATAGCCTACCGGTTAGTGTGCTGTACTTAAAATTCAATATAACACGTGTTCTGTTCTTAGAGTGGCTAAAAAGTTTTTGGGATATGTATCGCTTGTCCATATATTATTTGTTATTATCCTTTATAAAGGTTTGTTCATCAAAATGTGATAATGAAGTAGTTGGAGACGTCGTGGATCCAAAATGACCTGATAAATAGCATGGAATGACACCACCCACTGTGGACAGCAGTTCCGAAATCATACTAAAATTCAGTTATTAAATTACATTCCTAACCCACTACAAATATATTAAACACCCCTTTGTAAATGATCTACCATCCAGTCACCAAATCTTGTCAGAGGTAGTTTCCCATCAGGAAATTATTATTTATTGTCAATCAATAATAATGATCAACGTAAGCAGCTGTGGCCACTCCGCTAAGGAGACACTGCCAATCCCTAATTAATGCCTCCCGATTGCCAAAGACCGAAATCAAATTATTTTGTTATGAATATTAGCAAAGTTATGAAGCAGGAATAGTGCATTTCTAGTCTCGCGCGGGGCAACTACCACTGACTTCAGCACAAGCCTCCACCGGGGTCCCTAATTTATATTTCAAATTAGGCATTAATCCCTAGTAAACTCGATAAGTATATTTTCGGAGATATTAACAATTTTGTATATATTTTGAAGTGTTAAATTTGTTTTTGTAGTTTGTCAATAAATTAATTTTCTCCCAACCGTTGTCGTTGCTGTTTCGATTCTTACACCACTCAGTCGACACATATATATGAAATGATTGATTTAATATTTAATTCTCACAAATGTTTTCATTTATATTTAATTTTACTTTCTCCCCCTATACCATAGTATATGGAGAAAGTATTGTATTCGTAAAACACTTCGCATTAGTTTGATGATGTATATATCCATTTTGGAGCCCCCTTTCCCCCTATAAATGTATATATTGAGAAAGTATTGGTTTCGTCAAAATTTTAAAATTTGAGTTGTTGGTAAATTTATCCGTTTTGGTGCCCTCTGAGTCCAAAAAAGTGGTTTTCGAGTGATGTCTGTGTGTGTGTATGTGTGTGTGTGTGTGTGTCAGGATGTAAACAGAGCTAGAAGATGCCCTAATGGTCCGATTTTTGTGAAATTTGGTATGTAGGTGCAAACGCACGATAATTCCAGGCGTTTTTTTCATTTTTTTGAATTTTTGATTTTTAAGGGTATTTTACCCCCAAAAACCCTCAAAAATCGTGAAAAATCCAAATTTCTCAAAAACGGCTCTAACGATTTTGATTAAAATTTTGTGGTTTATTAACATTAAAATGCTGAATAAAATGACACCACCCGCATCTCCGAGAAAATGCTCGTTCAAAAGTTATGGCGTAATAAGTGTTTCAAAAATCAATTTTTTGGATTTTCAAGATAGTTGTTATTTTTAAATAAATTTTACTTATCACGATTAAATCAAGCTCAAAAAACTAAACAATCCAGTATTTAAAATTTTTGCTCTATGTCAAGTGGTTGCGGAGAAAATTCAATTTTTCGTTTAGCGGTAAACGCAGTACGTTGTTAAAAGTCACAGACGCGCGTAGGTTCAAACTCGCGCTGCTCAGCTGGTAGCTATCCGACTGAGTCATCAAGACATTTATGTTTGAAGCTTTTAACATCATTTTTTATATTGTTGGGAGAAAGTATGTGTCAGTTAACTGATACCGTTTATTTAGTTTTTCACTAGTTTTTTTCAGTTGCTTACACTGTTAAATGTCCTGAGTTATAACTTTAGATAAATATTTAAAATATGTAAATCACTACTGAGGAATTTCGGATACAAAGTTTAGTGAATGACAAGGAAAGCTTCAATCTGGATCGGAGGTTATGAATGGGTGAATGAACAAATCGAGGCACATCGACAACCAGTGGAGCGGATAACAGGGTCAGGCGTCACTTGACTCTGCCACTGGCGGGTCGAGATTTTGGTTTTAAATAATTGTTTTATTTGATGAATGTCAACAATTTAAATCATCTAACAATTCATCACTCTCTTAAGTTGGCTACCGAACGTCACGCATATGTGACGTAATGTTAAAAGAAAACCTTAAATATAGACCAGCGTTACATATATGTGTCGCTCAAGGTGTTTCCAGTTTACCGACGACACATATATGGGACGCTCAGGTCAAACCCAGAGTACCGACGACACATACAGTATATGGGACGCAGTCACGGTTCAGTTAAATGACTCGCCACGCCCATTTGGTAAACTGAATCGATCTAAAACCTGTTTATCGATCTATAGGAATGTGTGACACACATGTGTGTCGCTTGGTCTCTGGGTACGACCTGAATGTTTTTTTTTACAGATTTTCAAAGTTGACCATATTGTCTGCTCACACTTTCCCATTAGTGTTTGTTTCCTACACATTCCAGATGGCGATTTTTATTGCGTGACACATTGTCCTGAATATTTTAGGATTTTTTAGTGTAGTAAAACTATTTTTTCATTTATTTCCCAGTCATCCAACTCATGACACGTATGTGAGACAGTCAATCTATAGCAAACAAACATAATACAAAATATTACTATAGACCAACATACTATTGGCTAAAATAGTACTGAAATACATTTTTGTTCCAACTTTTATAAGCAAATATATATAATACATATCAAATTATACAAAAATAACAAAGCAAAATTTTCGGTCTCTGGGTTAGTATTTGTCACAATGACTCGGTCTGTGGTGAGAGTATCGACTACTAGGATCGGTCTGCTGGGAACTCCTGGCGTCCCGAATTTCCAACCGTCGGTAGCCAACGTGTTAAATCTGACAAATGTTTTGAGAAATAAAAATTTTTTCATCAATTTTTACAACCTGATCTCTTATTCTCTCTTGTTGGGTCTCTTTAACTCAATGCTCTCCAGTAAGATGATGAGGATATTTTAACACTCAGGATCTGTTTTGGTTTAGACCAATTTTCTAAGAGTCTTTTTATGCTCATCATAAAATTCCTCTGGTCCATAAATGCAAATACGCACGTTGTAAATATATATTTAATCATGGTTTTTAATAATAGGTTTTGAATAACAGCTGATTTTGTCACAGGATGTTTTTTTTAATTGAGTAACAGTTTTTGGATTAGTTTCTATTTAATGGGTTGTGAATAGTCAGTGACTTAACGTCTTACGCTACTACGTTACTGGGCGGGGGGGGGGGGGGGTAATTTCTGTTACAACAATGTAGTTGATGGGGGGTTAGATGTTTATAGTACGAGACCCCTCATTGTCACTGACCCTAATGGATTCTTAAACACAATTATAGCCCAACCCGTATTCTAACTACTTCAAACATTACAATTGAACACAAACAAATAAACATGCATAAAAATTAAAAATAAGAAACATACAACAAACAACAACTCAAAGTAAAATATTTTAAAACAAATAATATATTAGGCTTTTATCTAGTTTAAATTGTGTGTTATGGACATTTAGATGAATAAGTGGGTAGTATTCAGGATGGACAAGATTACTTCTCAATAAATCTTCCATGGGTTTGTTACTTATAGGTATTGTAAAATAAGAAAGAATATAAACACATATGTAATGTTTATTTGAATTAATTTTAAAAGCTAAATGAATACAATAAATAAAGATGAGGGCCTTAATTATGGTCTACTATGAAACTTATGATCACTTTGTCTTTTTTATATAAGATTGCAGGAATATCAAGAATTCTCCCACGTAAGTTTACATTACACAACAACTTAAGTAAAATATTTGCAAATAAATTTAAGTATAATATTTAATATTAAATAATTGCAGATATAACGGTGGTTATCATCAATTATTTTCAAGTGATAATGTGATATTTTTCTAGAGTTCTTTAAAAAGGTAATTTCTTCCATTATTTATCCAACGTTTGTATTGTATTTTCCCCGAGGCTTATCTCATTGTTGGTTTATATCAGGGGGTGTACATTCTATGAAGTATCCAATAACGACAGCCTCCACGGCGGTCACGTTCGCTATACAGCCACCCCCCCCCCCCCCCACAAGGCCCAACACCAACCATCCCCATTCCTTTTCTACAGTAATTTTGTGTACATTTATTATTCTATAAGTTGTATAAAATGTTTTAAATAAAGGAATACATTTTGTTTAATGTAGTTTTGATTCCTTAGTTAAAATCAAATGTTGTCAGACATGTTCTATTTGATGTTATATTTTAAAAGTCATGGGAAGATGAAAAACATGTTTACTATTTATGGATAAACAATAGAGTACTTTTTACTGACACTTATAATAAAACGCTACAAAAAGGGTAATAATTATTCGGAATTGCTATGAAATAAAGCTTCACCTTGGATGCCTCCACCTTCGTAAATTTTTTTTTTATATACTACGTATTTTATATATATATATATCATATATACTATAGTGTATACCATACTTTGTGTATTGTATACATATAATACAATACGTATTGTACAAATACAATTTATTTTGTATTGTATTGATTTACTATATATTTGATATTTTGATATATAATTCGTATTATGTTAAATGTTTGTGGCTTGTGTTTTTGCGAAAATCAATCCTACCTCTCATTTTATATCACAGCAATATTTAGTCATAAGTAAATATTAAAAATAAATCCTGTTCAATTAACATTTTTACTCAAACAACCAAACGCAATTTAAAATAACCAAACCAGTGAAAAATAAAATCATTCTAATGGCAGGCAAACAAAGTTTCCATTAAAATATATGGGTAAAACTTTAAAATGCAATAACTTTCTTTATACCCAACATTTTAAGGTCGGGTTTGCGGCATTATACTCTGCTAATTGGGACCTTTAATTTGATACCAAACTTGACCTATGCTGCTATTTAAGAATTTTGTCTGACTCCTCATGGCCCTTCCCCCTTAAGGCGTGAAAAAGTGATAATGCCTTAAAAGAGTAGACATTTATGGCCATTATTGATATACCAAGTCTTGTAACTTTATCTATATTGGTAAAAATATATTTCACCGTTCCTGGACTTTTCAACCACACTGTATATAAAACAAGTTATCTCACTTTTTCACCATAAATCTAAAAAAATCATTATTATTTTAAAATATTTAAGTAGAGAGCTTTATAAAGACCCATTAATTAATAAAATTGGCCAAAAAAAACTGTTAGTGTTTTCGGTCAAGAGATTTTTGAAACTGAATCATTTTAATAATGATAGTAGATTTTATATTTTTCATGGTTTTTTCATATTTTTCGGGATATGCTGTAATTTTTAAGGGGCAAACACCTAAAACCATAAAGTACATGTCAATACAAACACAAAAATGTATGTTGAAAATTCCCACCGGGGGGGGGGGGAGTATATGTTCACATCAGCCTCTGCTCTGTAACCATGTGATCAGTAATGCATCACATGGTCACTGAGTACTTATTCCAAAGAGTTATTCGGTATGCTGTTCAAGTGAAGATGGGCTGCAACGGATCAGCGCACTGGATTAAGCTTTCCTAAGCAAACTTATTAATATAATTTACAGTTCATTTTTACATTTACTGACGCAGATTTACTAGTTTCTATTACTATTTTATTATTATTTCTAGTGTTATAGTTTTGGCTGGCTAAGAAAGCAATACGACTCTCCTGTATGTTTCTATACACACATAAAGTAAAAATAAAATTTAGAGGCAGTATCGTGTACAATTCTGTCACGAGGATATTGGAGTTCTTGTCTATAAAACCGAAAAGATTGAACAAGTTCTAGCTGGTGAATAAGGAAGGCAAATAGAAACACACTTTATAATATTGAGAGGGACCCTCATTTTCTAAAGGCATGAAGGTACTTGATTGCCACACTACGTTAATAGTTTTGCACATCTGTTAGAAATGGAATTAATCCTAGAGCACTAGTGTCTGCATGGATTTTCACAAATTTCCTAAGCTTATAACGAAACGCCTATGACCCATAAATACTAAAACGTTGTAAATAGATATTTGTTAATAACTAATTTATTACACATAAATGGTAACTACTTGGAGAGTGTTTCGTTAAGCGATAAAGTAAAGTCTATAAATTCTTGAACAGAAGAATCTACAAATAATAATGCAAATTTGTTTGTTAATTGGTGATAAAAGTGGTAATGTTTCAAACACATTTTGGCGCGCTTTGTACTCTTTGTTACGAAACATTGTACATTACAAATATGAGGGGAAAGGTACAGGAGCCTGTGTAGATGTACCATTACCTGTGTAAATGTAAACAATGAATCCAGTGTTGCTAATACGTTACAATGAGGATATTATGCTGGCAAATTTGTTCCATTTGTTCTTGTACAAGGGGGCTTTTTGTAGGTAGGCCTATAGCATCATTAATGTTTTGTTTCGTTTGTTAGTATAGGCCTACTCTATTTTTTTATATTACAAAAATCTAATTAAAGTATAGCGACGGAAACATCTATTTAAGCATTGTGGGTTTTACACATACCTCTTTGTGAACTATTAAAACGTAAAAATTCTGATCGGCTAGACATGAAACATTAAATTGACATGAATAGTTTAATGTAGAAATAACTCAAGTAATATGATAGAATATTCGGACCATCGCAGAAAGACGTAGGAGGACTATTACTGGAACAGGTTAGCAAATATTTCTCTAGTTGGTGGATACAATAATTATTAATTTGATCTGGAGGATAGTTGTTAATATTTTTTGGCACAGATGTTCTCTTGTTCAGTTCTTATTGAAAGTCTCTTATGATATTCAACCATATTTCATTGTTTTTATGGAGATGTCTGACAACCTCAACACAACTAAAGGTCTCGAGGTGCCTATCCATGATTAGAGCCTATAATGTATTTATTTTAAACATTTTTATACTTGTGCATAATAAGCATTGTGTTTCTGTTGCAAACAAATGTACATTCATGAAATAAAGAATTTATTTATTTTATTTATTTATTTATAGTTGGCAGAGACCATCAAATTCTTTTACCCTCTTAATTTTGTAACAATGGTCAAATGTAAATAATTTACTCCATTTTATTTGTCAACTACCCTCGTACTAAAAGAAATATAATTTCATATTAGTTAATTCTGTATAAACAGGACGTGGCGTTTCTCTCTAGGGGTCATCTCCTCTGTTATCTCGAACATGAAAATCGTATCATGTTTGAAACAAACGTTCATAATTTCATATAAGTGAAGTATGAAGTTCATAATTCTTGTATGAACTTATTTGAGATTACTTTCCACCTGGTTGGATTAGTTCCTTTATAACACATTATCTGAGGATAATGTATACAATATTATTTTCTTTATAGTTATTACAAATTAAACTCGTTATTTATGTCAATCTACAAAATATGATAAAAGTAGATAAAACTCGAGATAAGTTTTTATTTATCATGGAAAGTTTACATAAAAACTAAATATTTATACTTCTAACGGATATAAATAATTTATATATCTCACTGAATAAAGTTTTTTATTACTCGCATCTTTACTCTTTATTATTTGAAATTCTTACACATATTTTACTGTATGATATACATTAGTAAAAAGAGAACCGTGTATAATGCATACTTAATCTATTAACTGAAAATTGGTTTTGATGTGCTCAACAAAAACGGAGGAAATGGAAAGGAAATTGCATTCCTAGTTTGACACTTCTATCGATCTGAGACCGTGACATTGGCGTTTGACATACTATTTGAATATTCAAAAATATGGATTATACATTAAAGCAACATAAAGCACGGCGATTCCCAAGGCTTTCAGGGGATTAATCTAATTCATCTAATGTAATGTTGAATGTTCAATGTTCACTCCCTAATTCATCATATGTTTGATACATCGTTTGTATATGTCATTGAAATATGTAACGTAAATAAATATTCATCATTACCAAATTTAAGATTAGGATTCGTATTATACACATATTTATTATTTAAACAAAATATTCATATTTAAACAGCCATCAGTGAGGAAATCGAGGAAAATAAATTAACAGAAACAAATATATATGGGTTCTCCCTATTTATTCTGTTTAAACTGATAAAGATTTCGGCCGAGTCAAGAGATAGAAGTCGACATTTTGGCCGACCTCCTGAAGATGGGGTGACGGAGGTAAAGCCCGCCAGTCACGTGACATGGCATGTGGTGACGTCATGGCGATGGGTCACGTGACTTTGGTTACGATGACGTCATAACGATTTGGTGAAGATGTAAATGGTTTATCCTTAGTCCCAAATGACGATTGACAAGCTAATATTGAAATGCAATTATAAATCATGAATTTAACATGGGCTTAAGAGGATAACCAAAGTAGCATTTCTTATATGTTCTGCCACTATCTCGAATGAAATTAATATAAACCATTCTATCCTTATTTCTTATGATTTATTACTTTATTTGAAATATACATTTTTTTCGATCAATATTTAACGTAATGAAATAAGTCATCAAAAAGCAATAGGCTACTTGTTCTGAGGTGCCTTGCAGTTACACTATTTTCAAACCAAACTTACAACAATTAGAAATTCTAGGAATTCAGGATGGCAAGTGAACGTTTGCAAACTTGATGGTTGTAAGCTAACAAAGGGGATTATGAAAACAACATGTAAACAAACATGGTTCTATTTTACTGTCACTATTTTTGCGCCATTTTAAGATTTCCATGAAAAACAAAAAAATATGTTTGAAGTAGATATAGAATGATTAAGTGTATTTATTTATTTTTTTCTCAATATAGATTCTCTTACTTTAAACACATTTTATTGCCAAAATATAATGTTGGCAATCCTTATATTCTTAAAAAACTTATGTTGCACTAATAACAATATTTCATTATATAAGGCTTCATTTTTTAGGGTAGACTTGTGTTGACAATCCTTAAAAAACTCAATCTCAATTTATTGAATGATTTTATTATCCAAATGCCACCTAGGAGTAAATCTCACACGGGTTTGACTTTTTATTCTCAATATCTAATTATTTTAAACAGTAAATTAATGCGAATAAACATTATGCATCACAGTGTATTTAAATTTTACGTTATATAACATTCTGTGTTATTATGATACAGTAATAACAATAATTGTTTCATCCACGACCATACTAATAAGTATACCAAAAAAGATATTACAAGTGACAGCATAAACAGATGCATTATTAAACCAAATTCAAACCCGAATCGTTATGAGGTCTTAAGAGTCAGGATTCCCATTAAAATTCACGTTCTAGACAAATGAAAGTTCAATATTTAACTGGCACAGTTTCATATAGCCCCTACTCTCAAAACCGATGTATTACTTTTCAACATTTGGTATGTATCTGTGTTGCTTGTACCGAGACCACGTTAAAGTTACCTCTCAATGTTGCGGGATTTGTTCACATTCGTCATTATTTGACCAAAAATACCCTTCAAATCTCAGGTCCTGAAAAGCGAAGTGTTTCCTATTTCATTATTATGTGGGTAAATAAATCTTCATTTTTTTTAACTACGCTAGATACATTTTTACAATTCCATGAACAACATTAATGACATTACTCATTCAAATGCTAAATATTGTCTTAGTATTTATAATGCGAAATATATTTTAATTTACTTTAATACTTAAAAAAGTCTAGAAAGCTTAAACTTGTCTTACTCAGCAAAGAAATGGTAAAGGAGGGTTCTTAAAATTTCCGGATCTAATTTAAAGCTGGTCTCACGCCAGTGTATTTAGGGGAGATTTATTATACCAGATTTGGCACGGAGATATTGAAGGTGTTTTTATCTGGAAACTTTGGATCCTGGATATACCGCTGGATAACACACACTCTCTTTGTTTGCTAGCTACAAATATGCCTCAAAATATTTTAGGTTTTAATGTAAATTTTAGAGCTAATTATTAGGTTAGTTAGAACATTTTTTTATTGGATATAATTTTCTCAATTTCCTTACAATTAATTATTATATCTTTTCGTAGTTTTTGATTTTTCTCAAAGATAAAGCACAATTATAAAAATTTAAAAATTTCTTCTTTAAATTAAGATGATCTAATCAAAGATTACAAAAAATGGTGGGTTATTCTCAGAATACGATTAATACTTTCAAACATATTTAGATGTTATCTCCTTTAAGTGTTTCAATTTTTTTATTACAAAGATTGAATTGTATTGTATGAGGTAGTAGTACCTCGCACAACAAAGTAAAACTACGTCCCTGTGAAAACCTTGTAAAATTACCTGACCATGATATCCAGACAAAACAGTAAAACATGTAAAGTACATTTCAACGGCATTTTTGTCGTTTGATTTCATCCCTAAATGTGTCGCAAAATTTCATAGGCTTAAATAAAATACCGTATTGATGATATGGACCACATAATAATTTAAATACCTGATTATTATTATTTAATAGTCTATAAGTTTTATATGGATATCAGTCATTTCTATTGGAATTCAGTGATATTTTTCATCCTATTTTGCACAATGTAAAAGTAATTTAAAGACCACCCACAATATCGACAAATTACATTAGGCTACTCTTGGAATTAAAATCTTAGGTTAAAAACCGGTAACAAACAACGGTTTACTTTACTGCTTAGTATTGCGTTCATATATACATAACTCTGAGCATTTCCAAGATGAGCCTCAAAATGTTGTCAATGCCAACTGTAACTAATACATTTTAATCAGCTATCAGTAAATGAGCTGTGCCAGAACACGTTGACGGTAAAATTGCTATTCATCAAGTGAGTTGCACTGTGTAATGGACAAATGAAAAAGAGCGTATACCATACGCCCAAAAATACTAGTTGCAATACATAATGAAAAGTTGAGGGTATCAGACAAGCTTCATTGTTGATTGAGAGCCATACATGGATGCCTAAACAAGTAGATGTGAATCGATGAGCAGTGATTCGGATAACTGGATCAGACGTCACTTAAGAGTCATCTTCACCCATGGGCCAGTAACCCATTGTTGTGCAGTCAGCAATGTTAATCATACGGCCTTTCATGGTATTGTATTCCCCTGTTTCGGACGCCGTTTATCAACTGATTTTCTTTAAACTCGGTAAGTGTTTAGTTGAATAGTTATATTAGGTCCCTCATACCTCGAAATTTTGAAAATTTTACTAAATTTTGAAATATTACTAAGGAAAATCGAGTTACTTTGTGACGTCACAGAGAGTAATATTTGTTAAATTTTCAAAATTTCAAGGTATGAGAAACCTAATATAACTATTCAACTAAACACTTACCAAGTTTCAAGAAAATCGGTTGAAAAACGGCGTCCGAAACAATACAATACCATACAATACAAGACCATGTTTTAGCATAAATGCCGTATGATTGACATTGCCGACTGCGCAACAATGGGTTACTGGCCCAGGGGTGAAGATGGCTCTTAAGGGATGTCCCTCTTGGAAGTCTTACAGAAATCTCCTTTGGCCTTGTCACATCATACATAATTTTAAACGTCTTTGCATTTGAGTAATAAGCCACAAACCCGATGTCAAAAGGCCGAGTATTAAGAAAGTTATTGAATTTTTAAGTTTTATCCGTATGATCTTAATGGAAAATTTGTTTGACTGCCATTTCCGCCTCGGTCATCCGATTGAAGTCTAATTTGCTGCATTGTACTCTGCTAAGTAAGACCTTTAATTTGATATCAAATTTAACCTATGCTGCTATTTAAGAATTTTTCCTCGTGGGCCGCCCCCCTTAAGGGATAAAAAAGTGATAATAGCTTAAAAGAGTAGATATTTATGGTTATTATTAATATACCAAGTTTCATTACTTCATCTATAATGGTAAAAAATATATATTACCGTTCCGGGACTTTTCAACCACATTGTATAAATGATCAATTAGTCATATTGTTGATCGAGAGATATACATGGATGACTGGACAAGCAGATGCGCATCGATGAGCACCGAAGCGGATAACTGGATCAGACGTCACTTGACTCCACCACTGACGATGTACTGTACTGAAAGTCACAATATCCCGAGAGCTCATTGCAATACATTATGGAATAGATAAATGATCAATTAGTCATATTGTTGATCGAGAGATATACATGGATGACTGGACAAACAGATGCGCATCGATGAGCACCGAAGCGGATAACTGGATCAGACGTCACTTGACTCCACCACTGACGATGTACTGTACTGAAAGTCACAATATCCCGAGAGCTCATTGCAATACATTATGGAATAGATAAATGATCAATTAGTCATATTGTTGATCGAGAGATATACATGGATGACTGGACAAGCAGATGCGCATCGATGAGCACCGAAGCGGATAACTGGATCAGACGTCACTTGACTCCACCACTGACGATGTACTGTACTGAAAGTCACAATATCCCGAGAGCTCATTGCAATACATTATGGAATAGATAAATGATCAATTAGTCATATTGTTGATCGAGAGATATACATGGATGACTGGACAAGTAGATGCGCATTGACAAGCACCGAAGCGGATAACTGGATCAGACATCACTTCACTTCACTACTGACAATGTACTGTACTGAAAGTCACAATATCCCGAGAGCTCATTGCAATACATTATGGAATATATAAATGATCAATTAGTCATATTGTTGATCGAGAGATATACATGGATGACTGGACAAGCAGATGCACATCGATGAGCACTGAAGCGGATAACTGGATCAGACATCACTTGACTCCACTACTGACGATGTACTGTACTGAAAGTCACAATATCCCGAGAGCTCATTGCAATACATTATGGAATATATAAATGATCAATTAGTCATATTGTTGATCGAGAGATATACATGGATGACTGGACAAGCAGATGCACATCGATGAGCACTGAAGCGGATAACTGGATCAGACATCACTTCACTTCACTACTGACGATGTACTGTACTGAAAGTCACAATATCCCGAGAGATCATTGCAATACATTATGGAATATATAAATGATCAATTAGTCATATTGTTGATCGAGAGATATACATGGATGACTGGACAAGCAGATGCACATCGATGAGCACCGAAGCGGATAACTGGATCAGACATCACTTGACTCTGCTACCCGACATAAAAACACACATTGTGACATTGTGAAAGTCACAATATCCCGAGAGCTCATTGCAATACATTATGGAATAGATAAATGATCAATTAGTCATATTGTTGATCGAGAGATATACATGGATGACTGGACAAGCAGATGCGCATCGATGAGCACCGAAGCGGATAACTGGATCAGACGTCACTTGACTCCACCACTGACGATGTACTGTACTGAAAGTCACAATATCCCGAGAGCTCATTGCAATACATTATGGAATAGATAAATGATCAATTAGTCATATTGTTGATCGAGAGATATACATGGATGACTGGACAAGCAGATGCGCATCGATGAGCACCGAAGCGGATAACTGGATCAGACGTCACTTGACTCCACTACTGACGATGTACTGTACTGAAAGTCACAATATCCCGAGAGCTCATTGCAATACATTATGGAATAGATAAATGATCAATTAGTCATATTGTTGATCGAGAGATATACATGGATGACTGGACAAGCAGATGCGCATCGATGAGCACCGAAGCGGATAACTGGATCAGACGTCACTTGACTCCACCACTGACGATGTACTGTACTGAAAGTCACAATATCCCGAGAGCTCATTGCAATACATTATGGAATAGATAAATGATCAATTAGTCATATTGTTGATCGAGAGATATACATGGATGACTGGACAAGCAGATGCGCATCGATGAGCACCGAAGCGGATAACTGGATCAGACGTCACTTGACTCCACCACTGACGATGTACTGTACTGAAAGTCACAACATCCCGAGAGCTCATTGCAATACATTATGGAATAGATAAATGATCAATTAGTCATATTGTTGATCGAGAGATATACATGGATGACTGGACAAGCAGATGCGCATCGATGAGCACCGAAGCGGATAACTGGATCAGACGTCACTTGACTCCACCACTGACGATGTACTGTACTGAAAGTCACAATATCCCGAGAGCTCATTGCAATACATTATGGAATAGATAAATGATCAATTAGTCATATTGTTGATCGAGAGATATACATGGATGACTGGACAAGCAGATGCGCATCGATGAGCACCGAAGCGGATAACTGGATCAGACGTCACTTGACTCCACCACTGACGATGTACTGTACTGAAAGTCACAATATCCCGAGAGCTCATTGCAATACATTATGGAATAGATAAATGATCAATTAGTCATATTGTTGATCGAGAGATATACATGGATGACTGGACAAGCAGATGCGCATCGATGAGCACCGAAGCGGATAACTGGATCAGACGTCACTTGACTCCACCACTGACGATGTACTGTACTGAAAGTCACAATATCCCGAGAGCTCATTGCAATACATTATGGAATAGATAAATGATCAATTAGTCATATTGTTGATCGAGAGATATACATGGATGACTGGACAAGCAGATGCGCATCGATGAGCACCGAAGCGGATAACTGGATCAGACGTCACTTGACTCCACCACTGACGATGTACTGTACTGAAAGTCACAATATCCCGAGAGCTCATTGCAATACATTATGGAATAGATAAATGATCAATTAGTCATATTGTTGATCGAGAGATATACATGGATGACTGGACAAGCAGATGCGCATCGATGAGCACCGAAGCGGATAACTGGATCAGACGTCACTTGACTCCACCACTGACGATGTACTGTACTGAAAGTCACAATATCCCGAGAGCTCATTGCAATACATTATGGAATAGATAAATGATCAATTAGTCATATTGTTGATCGAGAGATATACATGGATGACTGGACAAGCAGATGCGCATCGATGAGCACCGAAGCGGATAACTGGATCAGACGTCACTTGACTCCACCACTGACGATGTACTGTACTGAAAGTCACAATATCCCGAGAGCTCATTGCAATACATTATGGAATAGATAAATGATCAATTAGTCATATTGTTGATCGAGAGATATACATGGATGACTGGACAAGCAGATGCGCATCGATGAGCACCGAAGCGGATAACTGGATCAGACGTCACTTGACTCCACCACTGACGATGTACTGTACTGAAAGTCACAATATCCCGAGAGCTCATTGCAATACATTATGGAATAGATAAATGATCAATTAGTCATATTGTTGATCGAGAGATATACATGGATGACTGGACAAGCAGATGCGCATCGATGAGCACCGAAGCAGATAACTGGATCAGACGTCACTTGACTCCACCACTGACGATGTACTGTACTGAAAGTCACAATATCCCGAGAGCTCATTGCAATACATTATGGAATAGATAAATGATCAATTAGTCATATTGTTGATCGAGAGATATACATGGATGACTGGACAAGCAGATGCGCATCGATGAGCACCGAAGCGGATAACTGGATCAGACGTCACTTGACTCCACCACTGACGATGTACTGTACTGAAAGTCACAATATCCCGAGAGCTCATTGCAATACATTATGGAATAGATAAATGATCAATTAGTCATATTGTTGATCGAGAGATATACATGGATGACTGGACAAGCAGATGCGCATCGATGAGCACCGAAGCGGATAACTGGATCAGACGTCACTTGACTCCACCACTGACGATGTACTGTACTGAAAGTCACAATATCCCGAGAGCTCATTGCAATACATTATGGAATAGATAAATGATCAATTAGTCATATTGTTGATCGAGAGATATACATGGATGACTGGACAAGCAGATGCGCATCGATGAGCACCGAAGCGGATAACTGGATCAGACGTCACTTGACTCCACCACTGACGATGTACTGTACTGAAAGTCACAATATCCCGAGAGCTCATTTCAATACATTATGGAATAGATAAATGATCAATTAGTCATATTGTTGATCGAGAGATATACATGGATGACTGGACAAGCAGATGCGCATCGATGAGCACCGAAGCGGATAACTGGATCAGACGTCACTTGACTCCACCACTGACGATGTACTGTACTGAAAGTCACAATATCCCGAGAGCTCATTGCAATACATTATGGAATAGATAAATGATCAATTAGTCATATTGTTGATCGAGATATATACATGGATGACTGGACAAGCAGATGCGCCTCGATGAGCACCGAAGCGGATAACTGGATCAGACGTCACTTGACTCCACCACTGACGATGTACTGTACTGAAAGTCACAATATCCCGAGAGCTCATTGCAATACATTATGGAATAGATAAATGATCAATTAGTCATATTGTTGATCGAGAGATATACATGGATGACTGGACAAGCAGATGCGCATCGATGAGCACCGAAGCGGATAACTGGATCAGACGTCACTTGACTCCACCACTGACGATGTACTGTACTGAAAGTCACAATATCCCGAGAGCTCATTGCAATACATTATGGAATAGATAAATGATCAATTAGTCATATTGTTGATCGAGAGATATACATGGATGACTGGACAAGCAGATGCGCATCGATGAGCACCGAAGCGGATAACTGGATCAGACGTCACTTGACTCCACCACTGACGATGTACTGTACTGAAATTCACAATATCCCGAGAGCACATTGCAATACATTATGGAATAGATAAATGATCAATTAGTCATATTGTTGATCGAGAGATATACATGGATGACTGGACAAACAGATGCGCATCGATGAGCACCGAAGCGGATAACTGGATCAGACGTCACTTGACTCCACCACTGACGATGTACTGTACTGAAAGTCACAATATCCCGAGAGCTCATTGCAATACATTATGGAATAGATAAATGATCAATTAGTCATATTGTTGATCGAGAGATATACATGGATGACTGGACAAGCAGATGCGCATCGATGAGCACCGAAGCGGATAACTGGATCAGACGTCACTTGACTCCACCACTGACGATGTACTGTACTGAAAGTCACAATATCCCGAGAGCTCATTGCAATACATTATGGAATAGATAAATGATCAATTAGTCATATTGTTGATCGAGAGATATACATGGATGACTGGACAAGCAGATGCGCATCGATGAGCACCGAAGCGGATAACTGGATCAGACGTCACTTGACTCCACCACTGACGATGTACTGTACTGAAAGTCACAATATCCCGAGAGCTCATTGCAATACATTATGGAATAGATAAATGATCAATTAGTTATATTGTTGATCGAGAGATATACATGGATGACTGGACAAGCAGATGCGCATCGATGAGCACCGAAGCGGATAACTGGATCAGACGTCACTTGACTCCACCACTGACGATGTACTGTACTGAAAGTCACAATATCCCGAGAGCTCATTGCAATACATTATGGAATAGATAAATGATCAATTAGTCATATTGTTGATCGAGAGATATACATGGATGACTGGACAAGCAGATGCGCATCGATGAGCACCGAAGCGGATAACTGGATCAGACGTCACTTGACTCTACTACTGACGATGTACTGTACTGAAAGTCACAATATCCCGAGAGCTCATTGCAATACATTATGGAATAGATAAATAATCAATTAGTCATATTGTTGATCGAGAGATATATATGGATGACTGGACAAGCAGATGCACATCGATGAGCACCGAAGCGGATAACTGGATCAGACGTCACTTGACTCTACTACTGACGATGTACTGTACTGAAAGTCACAATATCCCGAGAGCTCATTGCAATACATTATGGAATAGATAAATGATCAATTAGTCATATTGTTGATCGAGAGATATACATGGATGACTGGACAAGCAGATGCACATCGATGAGCACCGAAGCGGATAACTGGATCAGACGTCACTTGACTCCACCACTGACGATGTACTGTACTGAAAGTCACAATATCCCGAGAGCTCATTGCAATACATTATGGAATAGATAAATGATCAATTAGTCATATTGTTGATCGAGAGATATACATGGATGACTGGACAAGCAGATGCACATCGATGAGCACCGAAGCGGATAACTGGATCAGACGTCACTTGACTCTACTACTGACGATGTACTGTACTGAAAGTCACAATATCCCGAGAGCTCATTGCAATACATTATGGAATAGATAAATGATCAATTAGTCATATTGTTGATCGAGAGATATACATGGATGACTGGACAAGCAGATGCACATCGATGAGCACCGAAGCGGATAACTGGATCATACGTCACTTGACTTTACCACTGACGATGTACTGTACTGAAAGTCACAATATCCCGAGAGCTCATTGCAATACATTATGGAATAGATAAATGATCAATTAGTCATATTGTTGATCGAGAGATATACATGGATGACTGGACAAGCAGATGCACATCGATGAGCACCGAAGCGGATAACTGGATCAGACGTCACTTGACTCTACTACTGACGATGTACTGTACTGAAAGTCACAATATCCCGAGAGCTCATTGCAATACATTATGGAATAGATAAATGATCAATTAGTCATATTGTTGATCGAGAGATATACATGGATGACTGGACAAGCAGATGCACATCGATGAGCACCGAAGCGGATAACTGGATCAGACGTCACTTGACTCCACCACTGACGATGTACTTTATTGAAAGTCACAATATCCCGAGAGCTCATTGCAATACATTATGGAATAGATAAATGATCAATTAGTCATATTGTTGATCGAGAGATATACATGGATGACTGGACAAGCAGATGCACATCGATGAGCACCGAAGCGGATAACTGGATCAGACGTCACTTGACTCCACCACTGACGATGTACTGTACTGAAAGTCACAATATCCCGAGAGCTCATTGCAATACATTATGGAATAGATAAATGATCAATTAGTCATATTGTTGATCGAGAGATATACATGGATGACTGGACAAGCAGATGCACATCGATGAGCACCGAAGCGGATAACTGGATCAGACGTCACTTGACTCTACTACTGACGATGTACTGTACTGAAAGTCACAATATCCCGAGAGCTCATTGCAATACATTATGGAATAGATAAATGATCAATTAGTCATATTGTTGATCGAGAGATATACATGGATGACTGGACAAGCAGATGCACATCGATGAGCACCGAAGCGGATAACTGGATCAGACGTCACTTGACTCCACCACTGACGATGTACTTTATTGAAAGTCAAAATATCCTCTGAGTTAGTTTGATTGATTTTCCAAGCCGGATCATCACTGTACACTTAAAATATAAAACGTTTATGTTAATAAAATTGGGCATTTTGCATGTGTACTCATGCATAATCTTTTATTAAATTGGAATGGTCTATTCTTCAACCATAATGGCCTATAAAAATTTTAGTTATTAAAATTTTTATGTTTTTGTTTCTTACAATATCAGTAGAAGAACTTAACTTATAGTCCTGAAGGAAAGTATACACTGTGAACTACACAATCTTTATCAATAAAGTTTGTGAGAGAATACATTTTTACTTAGAAAAAATGCTCTCGAAATAAATCTGTTGATAATTTTAATTTTAATGGGAGATATGGTCGCAACATTAATTTATGATGATAAACTTACGGTTATAAACTGCAAATACATCGATAGAAAAACGGTGTTTTACTATATTGAAGCAGTATTAGATTTATTATTCATTACAACAATGTAAAAAATGTTCCCAAAACAATTAATCACACGACAATTCTTCGTGGTTCTTTATGGTTTGGCAATACATCGAAATAAAGAATGAATGTAAAAGATACAATAAATAATACTAATTGAAAAAAATCATCTAAACGTTTTTGTGAACTAAGAGTGTGTGGCTATCGCAAGTTTGCTTAGAGACTGTTTCTTCTATCTGTCAATTTAATTAATCACATGTTTAATGTTATTGTTTATTTTTGTTTTCTTAGTTTTGTTTATTCTGTCTTCATTACAACTTTATTATAATCTCTGACATATAATTATTATAATGTTGAACTTTACTTGTAAATGGGTATTATTCAACTAATTGAAAAAAATCGTCTAAATGTTTTTGTGAACTAAGAGTGAATTTCAAAACAAAGGAAACCCAAAATATGCAATGGTTGTATAGATGATAAAGACTAAATTGCATATTATTTGTAATGGATACCGAGGAAACGTATGTGTCTGTGATCGCATTCTTCCAACACCATTGAGCCTGGTATGCAAATAATGCGGCAAAGCGACGCTGAGCCAGTTGTCCCGGCAACGGACGACTCAAGACAAGACAACACTACGGTCCACTGTTCTGATGTAACGCGATCTGAAGTTGAAAACACCACTACATTGTACTTCTTTGAGGCGATTCCGTCTGAAGTTGAATTCTGCACTACAGTATAATTACTGTTTGTATGCATAAAATTCTGATGTTGATTTCATTAATTGTATGCTGTTTTCATTCAAAGCAGTCTTAAGTTGACTAAAGTATTCTTTTCTGATGCAATGCATTGTGATGTTTAATGCAACACTACAGTGCACCTTTCAGATACAAATATGGACATTCCGAACATCCTGGTCATCCTGACAGTTTTTGATCGTGTAGTGATGTCAGTTTATCTCATCCTACACTCATCTCTCATTCGTATTCAGGTTAAAATACCCACTATGTGAGGTCCTGTCTCAAAATAGTGATATAGTGGTTGCAACACTACAGCATGTTTTTAAGCAAGCCATTCTCCATTTTGAATGTCAGACTACAGGATACCGTTCTAATTTGTGGAATACAGTAATTGTTTACGTTAACTGCCTGAGCTCCGATATCTTCCATACTTCTGTTACTAACTATTTCGGTCCTATGTATGAATAAACAAACCATATTAAAGGCCGCTCAGCCTAAACTATACCTTTAACAATGAAGGTAAGGTTACCACAATAAACAGAGTCAGAGTCACCACTGCTGTTGCCACCAGCAGAAATTTCAAGCTAGTCGCCTGTTTTTTTTTTTTTTTTTTTTTTTTTTTTTTTTTTTTTTTTTTTTTTTTTTTTTTTTTTTTTTAGCATAGCACTATGATCATATAAGAATTTATGTTAGGTTTCATTAGATTAGGTGGTTAGCTTTTGTTATTTTCGATAGGTTTCCATTTGGGGAAGCACAATAAAGAAAAACAATGAAAATAAACTTGAGTTTTTTGATACATTATGTTAGGTCACATTATGTTTCGTTAGGTTTCGTTAAGTTATGTTATTTTCGTTGGGTTTCCGATTGGGAAAAATCTATAAAGGAAAACAAGATAAAATTCACAACCATTTCAAACTATCGATGGTCCTTCCGCACAATTCGCCATCGCTATCAGCAATGAAAACACCGACGTTAATATTTCGAGGTTTATCCACTACCCTATAAATAACGTCTATTCTTTCCTCGAAAAAGGGTGAGCGGCCTTTAATATGGTTTGTTTATTCATACTTAGGACCCCACTAGTTAGAAACAGAAATATGGAAGATATCGGAGCTCAGGCAGTTAATGTAAACCATTGCCTCAAATACAGCACTAAATTACCCCGTTCTGATACAAGGAATTAGTCCAGGCTCTGAACAGGTTGAGCATGCACAAAAGTCTAACAAAATTTGACTTTGGATTATTGTTGAGGACATTTAGTAAATGTAAAACACCGATGTTGCCACATTTCCAGAATGGGCACAACACGGGGGACGCCCTCTAGAGGAAGTCGTAGAGGAAACTGTATTGGCCTATGTCATGTTGTATATCATTTTAAAGGTCTTTGAACGCAGATTCAAATACCACAAACCCGATCTCCAAAGGTCGAATATAACGTGAGTTATTGCGTTTTAAAATTTCGGCAAAATGCTTTTTATGCAAAGTTTGACTCCCTGCCATTTCTGACTCGAGCCAATGAATACAGAGTCTTATAAGAAGAACAGGCCCCATGTTAAATATTCTACCGTTTTTTTTTTTTTTTTTTTTTAATTGGGCATCTCAACACCTGGCTGCGCTGAGCGTTGGCTGTTCCAACTGCTCTACGCGCCCCCACGCCCCTCATTGTTGTAATTAATTGGGCATCTCACCACCAGGTTGCGTCGAGAATTGGCTGTTCCAACGTACGGGTACACACAGCTGGCTGTTCCAGTTACACTACATCCCCCTCCAGCCACTTCCGCTAAAGCACCAATTCTAAAGACAATTCCAAGACATGTCATGCGAATCTGAAAACCAACAATGCCATTACTATTATGAAAGCGAAGAGTGGTATTCACAATCACCCGTCCCCAGTTGCAAATACATCTGCGACGAAAAATAGTAGGCCTAAGTCTGAGTCACCTCTCATAATGACGAACATTAATCGTATTGCTCCTGCAGAGACGCCCGTGACGACCGCCACAGTCCATGATACGACCGCGACATCAGCGGCACATCACGATACGACTGCGACATCAGCGGCACATCACGATACGACCGCGACATCCGCGGCAGCTCACGATACGTCCCCGACATCCGCGGCAGCTCATGATACGTCCCCGACATCCGCGGCAGCTCACGATACGTCCGCGACATCCGTGGCAGCTCACGATACGACCGCGACATCCGTGGCAGCTCTCAATGCGTCTGAGACATCCGTGGCAGCTCTCAATGCGTCTGCGACGCGGAGAACCAGTTTCGGAGAGGATATAGTTTGTACACCTAACACTCCAGTCAGCGACACCTCCTCTCTGCGAACCTCCACACCTATCGTAGACACTGCTACGCTAGTGTTATCTGATCCCACGGACTACAAGAGAGAAAATGAATTCCTTCGGGAACAATTAGCTAAAAAATAATTCTCAATCCGCGCTCTGATGGACCTAGCGATTGAATTAGAGCTTACTTTAATAAAAATTAATGATAAAACTGAAAAAAGCTCAGAAGCAGGCTCATCAATGGTGCTAGAACATCGTATCCTAAGGGATGCTGAAATCCAATGCAATATTGAAGTAAGGCCTACAGGAAACATAAATCAAGCTCAAATCCAGCAGTCTACAGATGCTGAAACGCAATGTGATATAGAGTTAAAACCTAATGTAACTATCCTAAGTTCAACTGAAGACAGGCATCGTAAAGATTACGAAGAGCTTATCTCTAGTATGAAGACTACGATTGAGGTGCAGCAGGCCGAAATCGAAACTTTAAAAAATGAGAACCAACCCTGTCAATGTGTCAAAAAGGACAAAGAATTGGCCGTTGTGAAGAAAAATAATGGTAAAGCACTTGAAACTAAGAATAAATATCAAGCACTGAATGAAAGTAACAACAAATTTAAAACTGTGCCGGTAGATAAGAAGTTAAATTCAAAGAATTCGCCCAAACAAAGCTACGAGAACAGGAGTAACAAAGCAAATATATCTCGCCATATACGATCACATACCAACAAAAAGAAAGTATCTTTCCAATCGGTTGAAATTCATGGAGACAGTCATTCTCGTGGTATTGCCGCTCTGTGTATGAGAGAACTAGATGGGCATTGCAAGTTCACAGGGATTTGTAAGCCATCTGCAGGGATTATGAATATTGCACCTCCTCCTTTGAAAAACAAACCACCCCAATGTATTATTCTAATAGCGGGCTCCAATGATATTTCCAGAGGAAATGGGAGCATAATCTACAGCAACTTAGAAAAAATCATTGATACTCATCGCAATAGTAATATAATTTTGTCATCAATACCACAACGGCACGATCTTAATTCAAACTGCAAAATTAATGATGAGATACACATGATAAATGCATTTATAGATAAAATCGGCTCTCGCCACTCCCACGTAGATGTGATAGACTTCAACAAGATATCTCGCAAGTACTTCACAAGACATGGACAACATCTACGTTTGGCCAACTTGATACTAAGTACACTAGAGAATTGTTCATCGCAAGAAAGTAAAGGCAACGTTCCTGAGACTGAGGCAACCAGTACAGTTCTTTCAACTTTGGAGACAGAATCGGCTGCGCTCTCCAATGAAACCTATGCGGATGCTGTGAAGGGGCCCTGCAGACTACCGACTACTACGACGACACACCTCCACGAGGCACAGCAGATCCACAGCGACACGGACATACGAAGCAGTGACGCAGACTTCATATCAAATCAAGTTCAGCTTACAGACGATTGTAATTTAACATGTAAATCTCTTTCTCCTAACAAAAATGTTTCTTTTTTAGGAGCTTCAGGGCATCCCCGGGGGCGACTGAGGGAAAGTCATCCCCTCAAATGAACCAGAAGTCAATAACTTTAAATGATTCTGGAAGGTTCACCCTTGTTCACCAAAATGCGCAGGTTGCCACCAACAAGTCGCTACAATTAGATCTCTTGTGCACTGAGCTAAAGCCTGACTTGTTGATTTTATCTGAGCATGGGTACACGGGTGATAACATAAAATACCTTAAAATACCACATTATGAACTTGTTTCTTCATTTGAGAGGTTGAATTTTAGAAAGGGAGGTGTAGCTCTGTTAGCCAAAGCACACCTCTCTTGGAAGCCGTTTAAGATTGGGTATAGTAGGGACCGAGACTTTGAAGTTGCTGGGGTCCAAATGACCATGTTAAATGGCGTTAATTGCATCTTTGTTGGTCTCTACAGGTCGCCTGATGGCAACTTTGATTCGTTTTTTGAGCTTTTTGAACGGCTGTTGAACGAATTAAGTAGAATATCTACAAAATTTGTCATTGCTGGGGACTACAACATTGATGTTCTTGTTTCCACCAAACCCGAGACCAGAAGGTTCAAGGACATCTTGGGATCTTTTGGACTGTGTTGGTCCATAAACTCCCCTACCCGGGTAACAGCCACATCTTCAACAGCTATTGACAACATAGTCACAAACATCAGCAAGGATATTGCAGCCTCCGTAGTGGTAACCGCCATCTCAGACCACGACGCACAGTTGGTGACTTTCTACAACTGCTTCCCTGAATTAGTCCCACCCACGAAAACGAAAGGTAGAATTTTAACCTCTACAACAATAAGAAGTATAAATGCCCGGTTGAAATTTGAAAAATAGGATTCTCTTGATTCCAGACAGACAGCAGAGGGTGTTTTTCAGGAATTCTATCAAACTTTTCTTTTCCACGTAGATATGTGTTGTCCTATAAAAGAAATAAAAACAAAAAGAAAACAGGACCACAAGAGAAGTACTTGGATTACGAAAGGAATCCTTGTATCCAGAGATAGATTAAAGAACCTTGCAGTCACAGCCAGAAACTCAAACAACGATCAATTGAGTACGTTTTTCCGAAACTACAAAAGGATCTATAGAAAAGTAATAAAAGCTGCGAAATCTTATGAAATTAACCATCAATTGAAAGAAAGCAAAAATAAAACGAAATCCATGTGGAAAGTCATTAATGACATTAAGGGTCAAAGAGAACTAAAGCCCATTTACCTTCAGGTTGATGGAGTGGAATTTCGTGACCCTGCAGACGTTTCAAACACTTTTATTGACTTCTTCTCAAGAGTAGCAGAAGCTGGGTCAAAATCAGTAAGAGGATCTGACCTGGAGACTATCGGAGGTCCTGTTGCATCCATGATACTGACACCAGCTACAGAAAAGGAGGTGGAGGATACCTTTCGGAGGCTGCCTTCAAAAAAAGCTACAGATATTGATGGTATCTCGGTACATCTCATCAAACAGTGCTCACAATATCTGGTGGCTCCCTTGACTAAGACAATCAATGCATCTTTTTCAAGTGGCGTTTTTCCATCCTCTTTGAAACAGGCCAAGGTGATCCCAATATTCAAAAAAGGTGATCCTCTTGAAGTGGGAAACTACCGACCTATCTCTCTCCTGCCATCTTTCAGTAAAATATTTGAAAAACTTTTCCTCAAACGTCTTATCGAGTTTCTGAAACATCATGAAATCTTCTCAGTAGATCAGTTCGGGTTCATGCAAGGGAAATCCATTGTAGATGCAGTTAACGCTCTCATAACAGCAGTGGTGGAGAATTTGGACATGCAACATCCAACGCTCAGCGTTTTCCTGGATCTCTCCAAGGCGTTCGACTGCGTTGACCACGACTTTCTAATCTCAAAGCTCAATTGCCTTGGGATTCGTGGTATTCCGTTACAATGGATCAAATCATACCTTGCAGAAAGAACACAAAAAGTACAAATTTCAAATGAACTTTCAAAGAGCTCTGTCCTCAAGTATGGTGTCCCGCAGGGATCAATACTAGGACCTGTCCTTTTTTTGCTCTATGTAAACAATATGTCATCTGCATTGAAATCAGGTAAATTGGTACGTTATGCAGATGATACGACTCTCTGCTGCAGTGCAAAATCTTGTCCGATCCTGGAAATTGAAACATTTGTGGAATTAAATTCTTGTGTCCAATATTTTGATAATATCAATCTCAAAATTAACTCTCAAAAGACCAATTACATCAAATATTGCAGACGGCCTAACTCAAGTGAGAACCTGACTGTCATGATAGATGGTAGAGTTATCGAAAAGGTCGAGTCCACGAAATTCCTCGGAATTTACATCGACCAAGGTCTTACCTGGAACGCACACCTTGAGAGCCTTTGCACTAAAGTTTCATCTGGTGTATATGGCTTGAGAGTGTTATCGAGACACTGCCCAGGGGAAGTTCTGAAAACTGCGTATTTTGGTCTCATATATCCACACCTGGATTATGGCATTGCCATTTGGGGTGGATGTAATGCGGCGAACTTCCTCAGACTGTTTCATCTTAAAAAAAAGGTGTTCGAATTTTGGCAAGATTGCAGTATAGAGAGTCATGCAGGGGTGTCTTCAGGGAGATGGGACTCCTAACTCTGGCGTCTCTGTACATTTACGAAACTACATCTTTTTGTATGTCCAAATGTTCCCTCACACAAGGACGTGATATCCACCCTTATCCAACAAGAGGCCGGGAACAGTACAGATTGGCTCAGACCAGATCCAGAGCTGTATGAACCTGCCATCGCAAGCCGGAGTCAAGTTTTTTAACAATCTCCCTGTAGACATGAGGCAGGAGAGAGACCATAAGAGGTTCAAAAAGAGTTTAAAAAGATACCTCATCGACAAAGAGTTTTATTCGGTGGCTGAGTTTATGGGCCAACAAGGGTAATTTGCATCGCTCTCCGGGGGTGGGGTGAAGCATTTTGAGACTTAAATTGTTTTCATTTTCTTAATTTTTTTTCACATGTTTTAAAAAATGTCAAAATCTTATATTTTATTTGTGTTTTATCCTGATTACTTGTGTTATTTGTATCACTGTGCAGTGGTTCCTGACAGACAGACAAACTGACTTTTGCTACACAATTGTTATAATTGTTTTACAGCAATAAAGAGATTATTATTATTATTATTATTAAATTGCAGCGTTTCATTGAAAAAAAAAAATCGTTCTTATTATTAAGGCTGCGGTCTACCCCTGGCGCGCACCCAAATGCAAGGGTTTTTTAGAATCGTGTTATCTTCTGCCAAATGAAGCCTAGAGCTATAAATAAGGTGTCATATTAAAGAAGAATAACGGTACTAGTTTTCGTCTGTTACAATTTTGTAATTAGTTCATTAAAACAAATAGAAAACTTCAGTTAAAAATCGAGAAAAACAGATGATTTTAGACCGGTATAGCTGAAATTAGAAATTTTATTTTAAAATTCTAAAAAGATAGCCGACTAGATCCTTTTTTCTACTTTTAGAAAAAGTTAAGAGCCAATCTCTATCTTAATTGGTTATTTTTAAAACACGATCCCGTAAACCTCTGCATCTATAAAACTCAAAAACAGATAATTTTACACAATTATAACTGAAATTAGAAATTTTATTTGAAAATTCTAAAAAGATAGCCGACGAGATCCTTTTTTGTACTTTTAGAAAAAGTTAAGAGTCAATCTCTATCTTAATTGGTTAATTCTGAAACACGATCCCCGTAAACCTCTGCAGCCATCAAACTCGCCTAGCTCTACGGCCGTGAGGCCGGCATATTCAGCATTGTTGTTGTTTTTGTTTTGGTTGGGGTAGACCGCAGCCTTAATTGTAATCTTTTATAGTAAAAACTAGGCTACCACTAGGCCTAAATAAAATAACTACGGTGTTAATTTAATGTTAGATTAAAATCGTTATGTTAAATATGTAAAAACATTGCGAAGCAATTTCTTTCAAATTAATCATATGAAAAGTTGGTCTGCGAGAAAGTTTTTTTAATTATTGCTTTGGTAAATTTTGTCTTTGAGAAAGTAGTTGAGAAATACTTACATTTGCACAGTTAATTTAAAGTTGGCCTAATATTTAAAACCCGTAGGACTCTTTCTATGCTTATTCAAAGGTAAAGTTTAATTGTTGATTGGCAGGTAGCCGTGGGCCATGCCAAAGGCCGTGATTAGTAATTAACTTGTAGTTTTGTAATTACAGAAGTAGATGGTTAGTACTACTCGTGTACGTTATCAACGAGGTAAACCTAAAATAACAAGACCCATAACTAAAACTTCTTATTACAAAAAATTAGTTGCATGAAGACTTGTATAATTTTTTTACTAATATTAAGTTTACTTAAATATCAATTTTCCTCATTAATGTTTCCAAAAAAAGTATTTTAATGTTTATTGGAATGTATAATGACTCATTCTATAAATTGTTTAGATTTTAAATTAATTTAATGTAATAAAGTAACATGGCCAAAATATTTAATAAACCCTATAAAATCATTCATAAAAAAAGGGATTTTGGCTGTGGACAAAAGTTTGTTCACGTTAAAAAATTTGTTTTAATTAAATGTAGATACGGTATTCTTTCCAGGTCGGTCGATAATCTATAAACATTACACTCTCGTACGGTATCTTACATATCAGAAAGTTTTGTCTTGTCTAGGAGCTACTACCGTTTAATTTATTAACTAATATTCCAATGAGCGTTACATAGTTGTAAAATTGTATACATTAAACGATGTTCAAAATCAATTTTTTACCATCATACAATTCTGCCAATTCTGCCTTTCCAAGAAACATTATTTAATTTTTCCCTACAGAAAAGGCTGATAACATGGGTAGGATAGCGAAAAATCTGACTAAAATTACATTTTAAACCATTAAAAATTATTGTTGCATGACCTTTTGATTCAAATTGTAGAGTACATTCTGGTTCTAACGTTCATGTTGGCCACACTTTAACGACATTGTATAATGTTAACTGCGAAAACTTAGAGGGTTACTTTTAATTAATTATATAATTTACATTTACTTTTATAAATTCATTCTTAATTCATTTTTATTATAAATCAACTTTTTTTATTTTTTGAAATAGCAATTTTATAGCACTGTTACAAATTAATGTACAGGATAAGAAATGTTTTCATAATTTTTGTTCAATTTGATTTAATATTTATGCGGCCATAAAATTTATTGAAGACAAAGTAAATTACAAACTGGATTATACTAATAATATAATAATAAAACAGCTCGATATTAATTTTTGTCAATGTCCCCAAAGAATTCTGTGGCTCAAAATAAGTAGACTCCTCGCTCTGCGATCTAGCGCCTTTAATGTAGTTTAGAATTGAAAGTTTCGCAAGATGTTGTGTTTATTACTGTTGACTAGCCTACATATTTTATGAGTACAGTATAGGTTAAAAAAAGTAATTTTTAATTTTAAAATATTTAGCATTACATTATTTATTTAATCATGATTTAAAAAAACATATCTTGTTTAGAAAAACAAGCATCATAGAATACTTCAGCATTGCTGGACGAAATAATGGTTATGTTTAATTATATAGAGTGTAAAAAATTATAAGATTTCACAACTATGTGCTTAACAAACATTAAGTAAAAAATAGCTAGTCAATACACCTTGTCATTCTTATGAAATCATATACCGAACGATGAAGTAAGAGAGCGCGAGACTCAAAGTGAATTTCTTCAAGGCACTATTAATTCAATTGCCAACGATCAATCGTAAATTACTCAATTACATGATGAATGATCATCTAAATGTCAACAACTTTCCCGCTGAAAGTTTGTTTCTGACCCAAAAATAAAAAAAAATCCTCGCTTAGTAACTTTTTAATGTCAGACTAAATAAAAAATTAAAAGTTTCCAACTTGTAAATTACATATATTTCACAAATTAAAAAATATTCATATTGTTAGATTCTGCATTTCATACAGAAACCGAATATATACGTTTTATAGCATATTACCCAGTTTGGTTAGGTCCAGGGGCGTGTAAACGGCGGCGCGCTATCCTTAATTGACGCTGATTTCGCCGTAGATGCTAGGTTGAAGGGGGGGATTTCACTTAAAGGAACGGCACAGGAGTACAGCGCGCGCAGCCAGGTGGTGAGATGCCCAATTACAAAAACGGCAGAATTAAAGCCATAAGGCCTGCTCTTCTTATAAGACTCTGTATTCATTGCTCGAGCGTTCATTTAAGGTCGGTTTTGCGGCATTGCTTTCTGTTAAACATGATCCTAAAGCTCACGTTAAATATTTCATCAAAGATTTCATGAGTTGTCCCCAATCGGGCTGAAAATCATAATGTAATCCTAACATTTTGGACAGCCATTGAAGACGGCAAATGAAGACTTAAGGGTGCGCTCTACCCATGTGCCGCGCGCGGATGCAAGGGTTAGAATCTCCCTGATTGTCACCCCAGTTGTAAACCGATTTAAAATATTTTGGTGTCATTCTTTTCGTAATATAATTTTGTACTCCGCTATCGTCTTAAAATTTCGATATTAATTTAAATTACTAAGCAGGGTGCTTGCTAATAATGTTGAAATAAGCGTTTTTGTATCAAGTTTTAACGTATTAAAAACAATTTTTTAAGAAAAAATAAGACGATACACGAGTACAATATAATCTTAAGAAAAAGAATCTGCAATAAGATTGGTAAAAAGTTTATAGATGACGATGCAAGAAGGGAGATGCGAAAGGTCTGCAATTTCAAAAACATCGTTATTAGACCACCGATCGATTTCGCACTGAAACCAAAAAAAAAGCATTAAAGTAACAAAATTTAAAATCACCCGTCATATATTTTCCAAAATGTGAGTTTCCGCGTAAAGCGGCAGTTAACAGTCTCGCTCGACGATTTTGACGCCGAGGTAGAGCGCACCCTTAAAATAAAACATTTAACTTAATTTTCAGGATCTCTATAAAGAGGAGATAGATAGAATTTAAATAGATTTGAAAACAATGTCGCCAACTCGCATCAAACGGACGTCTGAGCCAGAAATAGCAGGCAGTCAAAATTTGCATGAAAGAATTTTATCGAAATTTCAAAACGCAATAACTCGCGTTATATTCGACCTTTAGAGATCGGGTTTGTGGCATTTGAATCTACATTCAAAGACCTTTAAAATGATATACAACATGACATAGGCCAATACAGTTCCCTCTACGACTTCCTCTAGGGGGCGTCCCCATGTTGTGCCCACTATGGAAATGTGGCAACATCGATTTTTTGCATCTACTAAATGTTCCCAACAATAATCAAAAGTCAAATTTCGTTAGACTTTTAGTGCATGCTCAACCTGTTCAGAGCCTGGACTAAATCCAAAATTTGTGCATCACATTCTTAAGTTGATTGAAGCACTGCATTATTCTGTTTTGATACAAGTTATTGTGAAGTTAAATCCAACTCTACAGTATGTTTTAGAGAATTTCCCCATAGGAAATGCGCTTTACGGTAGTAGTCACGGTAAGATTTAAGCCCGGGACCATGATACTTTTCCGTTTTGAGGCCCCTAGAAGCCAAAAGCACAGTTCGTTAAAATTTATATATATATATATATATGAAAATGAAACGAATGATATTTTGGCTTCTGGGGACCTCAAAATGAAAAAGTAAAGTGGTCCCGGGCTTAGGTCTTACCATGGCTAACCGTAATAGCGTATTCCCTATAGGGAAATTCGCTAAAACGAAGTTACGCCTTTGTGTAACCAAATTACCAGGTTGTATCCTATGTTGATCGACCAGTTCGCTATGGAGCGGCCAGGGTGGTTGGCAAGTGGCAGGAAACATTGGTGACGATGGGGAAGATTGGAGATGACGAGTTGAGAGTTGCAGCGGGGCCTACGATAACTAACGGGCCTGCATATTTCCCCCCACCACCAAAGTCATGTGACTATTTGCGGCCGATCTGCAGCACAAGTTCCCATAAGTTAACATTGTAGTAGTGCCAAAACACCGGTTCTGGGACGTGACGTCATCACGATGACGTCAGCAGTGATGACGTCATCAATGACGTCACTAATGACGTCCACTAATGACGTCATATGACGTCACATGACGTCACACCTATGACGTCATGGTGACGTCATTACCGCTGACGTCATCATGATGACGTCACTGACGTTAATTAGGTCAAGGTCACGCAAGAATACAAAAAAAATTTTTTTGCACTTTTGCGATTCCTCAAATTTTGTTGAGAAATGAAATTTCTCGAGGAATCACAAAAGCGCAAAAAAATATTTTTTATATTCCCTAGCGATCAGACTCTTGACCTAATATATCCGTCAGAGGTTATTGACCTTAACCCAGAACCGGCAAATAAAAAAAATTATTTTCTATATTTCACTTACCCACCGAGACTGAGAGCCGAAGAATAATTTCTTCAAACACCCGACAGTGCGACAAACGACACGCGATCCGAACAGCACCGCGTCCGAAGGAAACTGACTTGAGCGCAGGCGGTTCCCCAGGTACCCGGCCTAGTGGTGGGGATAAGGAGGTGGTGGGGGTAAAGTGGTCAGAAGGAAGAAAAATTAAATTTTTGCAACAACTCATCCGAGTCTGTCTTTTATGGGATCTCCGTATCTTGGATTGGAAATACTTCCTGAAAAATATTTATTTTTATTCTTTCTCAGGTGATCTTGGAACTTGTGAAATTTCAATCAACCAAAAGTGATAAAAAAAAAATTTTTGTTGTTTGAAACTTTGCTTAAAACTTTAGAAATGTTTGATATTTGGGCTAAATATTCAAATTTTTTAACTCAATATAAGTAAATTGAGTGTAAAAAGTGAGATGTGCACACCACAAGAGTTGAATAGCAACTGAGCAAGTTGCTCCATGTATGTCAGGTACTTGGCCGCGTGGTGGGGATAAGGAGATGGTGGGGGTAAAGTGGTCAGATAAAATAAATTTTGTTTTTTTTTTGCAAATCATACAACTGAGTTTGTTATTCATGACTAGGTATAAGAGAAAAAAAAAATTATTGACACTCTTTAACATGTTCAAACGTGTTCAAGGTCAACCATTTCAAGTTTTAAAAATTTAAAAAATTAATTACAAAGATAACTCATCATACTCATATACGCAGGATGAACTTGTGCTTGTTGTTGTTGTTGTTGTTGAAGTGCTACTTTCACAGGAACAAGTTTCCTCTTCTGATTGTGGACCATCCCTTCAGGTATATCCATACTGTCGATGGTTGGACAGTCGTATTCCAAATCCATTTTAATTATCATCCCAGGATTTTGAAGTATCCGCATGTGCAATTTTTCATAAATTTCTTTTAGATATTCAAGGCTGTCAATAAGTAATTCCCACTTCATTGTATCGTGTAACCTCTAGCGTAGCTGAGTTGGCAATGAAGCCAGACTTGCATGCAGGATTGGTATTTTGGAATTGCGGTGGTGGGGGTAATTGATACAACCAGACAGGTTGAGACTTGTTCAAGGTCAACCATTTGGAGTTTTAAAAAAGAAAATTTTATTTACAGAGTAGTGTTGAAAACTGGTAATTTGGCTGCTTTATCCGCACACTCGGTGCATCTTAGGCAATATACAATTGCGTAAATCAAGTAGAAGAAGATTGCAATCAATAAGGCCAAGAGCATGATGAGATCCAATTTTAAAATTTTTTGAGCTAGCATATGATCCTTCCTGATCCGTCTCTCTTCCATCCTTCTTTCCATCAACTCCACTAGATCCACATGCTGGCATCTTCTCCTCCCCAGGCTTTCTGCTTCATCAGCCTCATATATTGGTGGTGGAACATCCATGTTTGCAGCTCGAAAGATGAAGATGTAATGAAACACATTGGTGCTGCATCTCAGGTCTCCAAGAGGAAAAGTGGTAGGGGAAAACCTGAACATGTTAGAACATGTTCAAGGTCATCCAATTTGTGTTTTAAAAAAAAATTCTATCTTGCTACAATACCATAGCAAGATAGGTTTTTTATTTTGTTTTTATTTTATCATTCCTTTATTACAATACAAAAATATGCATATTGAAGTACAATGAGGATACAAAATATAAATATTAGTCAGGAGAAATATTCCAAGTTTGGACTGGCTTGAGTCTTCATGGATGATCTGGAGGAGTAGACCGATGAAGTTGATGATGATGGTGGTGATCTTGGCGGCTCGTCATCCCTGTAGATATGGGTGCATTTTGTGTTACATGCAAAAATTTGCATGTTCAATCGGTATCCCTGTTCGATTAGTGATTTAAATTCTTGAATAATTCCGTTTAATTCTTCCTGATTTCTTACAAATATTTCTTCATAATTTGCGCATTTTACTGTTAGAGCCATCTTGATGTTTTCCGTATGACGTCCAAAGGTGGAATGAATATTAGCATGGTTGTTTAAAGGTAGTATGAAATAGTGGTGGGGGGAAGGATTTTACACACTGTCTGATGGGAGGTGATTAAATTTTTTCCAACTAAACATATTGATTGAACAAATGACGCAAAGTTCTTTAGGTGTTTCATAACTCATAACCGGAGCTACATGGCCATATTGTAAAGATCCATCATCTTGTAAGAATTGTGCCGGGTTAGAGATAGCAGCCCTTCCACAACTTCGACAAAATTTTGTACCATCACCAAACTTGTACCAACCAAAAGTGTTGTAACCTCTGTTGTCTAGCTTGTACTGTTTGATAAAAATTTTAATTTGTTGAGGAGCGTTGGATCGTAAAGTATGGCTAAATAGCTGTTGATCTTCAATAATTTTTCTTACACAAAGCTCAAATAGGGTGCTCATCGTTTGACAGTTGCAATCAAACTGAACTTCTTTACAGTCTGTATGCTGGTAACCTGAAATGGTGGGGGAAAACACACACACACACACACACACACACACACACACACACACACACACACACACACACACACACACACACACACACACACACACACACATATTGCTGTTTGAAAAAAATTTATGTTTAATTTGTGCAAAGGTCAAAGGTCAAGGTCACCCCAGAGCTTTAAAAAAAAGGCAACATATCAATATGTGAAAATTTTTTTTTTGTTTCACATATTGATATGTTGCCATTTTTTTTTGTTTTTTTTTTATTTATTTTTTTATTTTTTATTTAAAACAGTACAAACAAGATTACATGACAAAAATATATATAGTTAAAAAATACAAACAGATACAAGAAAGAAAAAAATTAATTTTTTTTAACACTGCTGCTTGTCTGCGATGTGGATGGTAAGCTCGGTGGAGTTGCTGCCGCTGCATCCGTGGGACACCAAGTAGAGACATCCTGGTTGTATGGAGTGGAGATCTTCGTTCTGGAGTAGGTGTACAAATCTTTTGGGCAGGTAAATTTGGAATTTCGGCTCATCTCCTGGAGTGTATGGTGCTTCGCTCAAGCTGCAGCAGATTGCCTCGCCGACTGTTGTTTCCATCTTCTTCATGGCATGTATAATATAATGTTTTTCATCCTTCAGCTCTGAACATTTTTTTACCGGCAAAATTGTAGACTTGGAGTGGGCGTTGAATTGTTCCACCAAAGTCTGCAGAAACTGGTTGGATGCCATGGTTGTTCTAGAGGTCCTCGCTGTCTTCTTGCTCTGAGATGTTGTCGTCTCGGAATCTCGAGTAATACTCGTGCCAGGTCTCGGTCTGCTCCTCGCTTTTATAATCGCCGTTACCCCCACCACCATCGCCGATTTCTCCATCTTGCAGGTAAGTAGCTAATTTTAAAGCGTTTTTTAACGCACAGTGCCTGTCCCTTTCATGTTCCACACTTTGTGTGCAAATACAAATGTTTTCAGCAATAAATTTAAAATTCTTATCTATTTGCACATCTTTAACTGGAGTAGATGTAAATTGTTCTATCCATCTTTTCTTTTCAAGTCCTTTTGTGTAAATATTAGTAAATCTGTTTGAAAATTGATGCATAATATGATACAAGTCTGAATAACTGGTAAAACCATCATACCAATCGATGTGATGAAAATATTTCCAAGTCCATCGGTTTGTTGTTGCGGCTTTGGTGGTTAGTGAAGAAAAAGAGCATGGTGGTTTAAATAAAAATGTGTAAGGAATATTTTTATCTATATCGTGAAATACGAGTTCTTTAATTATAAACCGATCATCGTTACCACGAAAAGCTTGAAATTCAATAATACCTGGCTTGGACTTGATTTCTTCTTCCATGTCCATTTGAAAGGTCACCCGTCTATCCATCACGGTGTCAGAAGGTCAACTGTTTTCCACACCACGGTAGGCATTTATTTATGCCAGGCCGTACAGTTGAAGGCGCGTTGGTGTATATTTAACGTGGGCACCATCCCCGGTAGGCCTACACCCACAAAATTTTGAATTTTTTATTGAAAATTTGCCATTTCAAGTGTAAAGTGTTGTGAAAAAATTTAAAATTTTATTTAACTTTCCATCTGGTCATTTTTGTTGTACTCATTCTCATCACTTTGATCCTTTTCATCACTGAAATGTGTTTCTTCATCCGATTTTACAAAATTATTTTTTTCTTGCACATATTGTTCCAATTGTCTCCACATTTGAACTTCATGAGGAATTCTGTTGAATATTGAAGTGTCCACAGGTCCATACAAAATTGGTGCATCCGGTTGTTTGTCCAAAGTGTCTGTTAAATAATCTTTAATAATTGAACTGGAGAATACTAGCTGTCTTAAATATCTTGTTATAGGTTCAGTTGCACATGTTAAAATAAAAAATTCTTCTCTGTTTAGTTGGATTTTTATGTCATGTTTGGTCGTATCTCTGAATCTCATTTGATGTTCACCTCGGTGTTTAATAATATCAATTTCCAAGTCTGAATCCAATAGTCCTACTTTTGTTTTCCTGCCAAACATGTTGCTATTAAAGTAACATTCCAACAAATGGAGGTGTTTCATAAAAGATTCCCAAGCATTGGCTGTAAACAAAATCATTTTTGTTCCGTGAGTTAAAATTACCGTAGGTGAATAGTCGGTTGATTTCATAACTCCAATTAAAACACTTTTATCCAAACTTGAAGAGATTGCATAAAAAAATTCTTAAAAATACTTCCATCAAAATATTTGGTGAAATATTTTCTTCCATATTTCTTTTCCTCTTGGACAAATATTTTTTCTTTTTACCTTTTTCTTCTTCTTCTTGATTTGTGACGTGTTGCTGTTCATTCATGTCCAAAAATTCTGAAATTTCTTTTTCTATATCGCATTCGGTTGTACCACTTGTAGAAGCCATATTGAAGATGATGCTACCCATACAACGTCAGGCAACAAACTGATCAGGAGCGGCCTGCACGCTCCGCTTTTATACTCGCGGAATGTAACAAAACCGGTTTTTTACAATACATTTTTAACAATTCCAGTTAGAGGTGTGTATGTTACAATTTTATCATGTAGAATTAAACAGTATGCAGTTGTATTTGCAGGTATAGCTGCATTAAACTCCATTTCAATCTTTATGTCAACACTTGATGATTTTACTGATTCATTTTGTTTAGAACAATCAATTACAACTATTGTGTAACCATCTAAGTATTCTTCTGGTGATAATAAAGGTGTATTTGTTTTACCGTAATATGAATTTTGGAATCTCGCATACATATCGTATAATATACTGTACTTTTTATTAGCGAATGACACATTTAAATTGTCGTATGGGAAAAATTGTGAATTCAAATATACTTTAATATTTTTTAAGTTGCAATGATCAAATTTGCCTGCATGTTTTGTGATGCTGTCTCTCCTATCTGTTTGTAAACCAAATATAATATACCTGGCTCGTTCTACGTAATTAGATGTTTTAACAGTCCAAGTGTGACGATCCGTAGTTGGCAAGCTTGGATGTTCATGGAATTCCCAACTTCTAAAAGGAATTACAATATCGCGATCAGCCTTTAACTTCCTTAATAGTAGCATTCTATGTTCGTCAGCTAATTTAACATGTGGAACTCTCCATACAATTTTGTCTAATGTTAATTTCCATTCTAGGTTTGCATCCGTTGTACCATCTGGAGCTTTAATAATGTCTTTATCGTTAGAAGATCTCAACAAAACTAATTCTTGTTTAACATTTAATATTATTTTTCTATAGTCTTCAGCAAATCCAAGCAATAAACGTAATGGAATATGAAAATCAAAATATCCCTTTGTATTCGGAGTGATTGTGTCATGTTCAGGTAAAACCCATCCGGCTGGTTGAAGTAAATTGGTTTCATTAGGTGATATAGATGTTACCCCCTTTAAAGTTGTTGCAATACCTACTTTTTTAGTGGAATCAACTGTTACACCTGATATTTCACCTAATTTCTTATAACAAACCCAATGAGTGCCAGGACCTTCAGAATTGTCTAAATTTACAATACCGGTTTCGTTTTTCCACATTTTAACTGGTAAATCATCTTTCATAAAGACACCGCGAAAAAAAGGTATTTTTAAACATGAAATGTATTTAAATAATTCGATATTTGTTAACGCTTTATGTGGTATTACTAATTGATTTCTTTTATTTAATATGCACGATATGGTCTTAGGTATAGACCTGCCCCGTTTTTTACCATTGACCATACTGTTGGTTTTTTATTACCCTTTCTGGTGGAACGTCGTTTTCTTCTAATATTTCCTCCATGTTTCGTCTTAGTTAAACTTTTTTTACCCCTACTCCTCCTTTTTCCACCTCCTACTGCTGTTTTAGCCTTCATACCTGCTGTTACCGCTAAAGCCGCCGCTTTTTCTGCAATACTAGCGTCACTAGACTTTACTCGTTGCCAAGCTATATCCGCGAGCTTTTTATCAGCTATCGATCTATTTTTTGTATCGCTAAATGTGGAATATGCTATATCGTGTTCTTTACAAGCTTGATCTAACTTATTTATGCCTGGATCACCTCTTTCTAACCGTTTTTTCAATTTCGTTCCTGGTCCGCAATATTGATAACCTCCTGGTATATGAAATTCGTATGGTAAAGCGTCTATTGCTCTATTTACGACAGATCCTACTGGAATTCGATTTAAAGCTTTACTTAATAGAGAAACCGCTGTGGACGTAATCCCACCTCCTTTCCTTACAGTGTCTCGATATGGACTGATGTACTGAAATGTCATGATTGTCTTTTATAATTGAAATGCACAACTTATGTGTTACCTCTATGACGAGTTGGACATAAATGAAGTCATTTATTAAGTTATATAATTAAATATCCAAATCACCCCAATCTGAGGATCTAAACTTCTGGGTGGGAGGATTAATGAAATATTTTTTAAAAATCGCATTTTTAATCCAAGTACCTCTGTTACTTTCACTTAAAACATTAGGTTTTGATATATAATTGTGTAAATCAAACAATGCATTACCTAAAATTTTAATAAGAAAGTTTACAGTGACGGCATCATCCACATGTTGAGGGTCTTTAAGTTCTGTGATACGTTTATTATTACAAATATATACTTCATTGTTGTGTGTCATACAATAATCTTTGATGTATTTTAAATTTACAGCATCATTTTCATCTTTTGGATAACCTATATCGTTAATAACAAATTTATAAAAAGAAAATCCGTCTTTTGTCTTTTCAGGTATTATAGAATGTAAATAACGTCTATTTATGCTGTCGTTTTCATCAATAGGGTCTGCTATGTTGGATATACGACGATTTTCAGCATTATACGTTTTTCCATTAAATGTTAAAGTATTTGTTAAATCTGATGATAAATAACCTCTGTTTATTGCATCAGTGTTTTGATTTGGCATACCAACGTTGGTAATTCTGTAATTACCAGCGTTATATGTATTTTTTTCTAGTTTTAATGTCGATGATATTTCTTTCTTTAAAACTTTTAAGTTTATTGCATCGTTTTCATCTGTAGGATCATTAATGTTTTTTAACCGTTTATTACTAATATCGTAATCTCCATCAGGTGTTTGTGGTAAACCAGCAGCTCTTTTTAAATTATTTGTATAATATAATCCATCCGAGGAATACCGTCCGAACTTGTCGACACTCATGGTGCAACTAAACAGCATTCTATAAAGTAGTGCATTTTTATGATGTTCATCCATTGGTTCTATTTTATACAAATTAATCGTCTTTATCAGTTACATTTTCATCACTCCCAGGACATTTAAAATATTTTAAATCTGAACTAATTAACGCTTTATCTGCTTCATTTCTAAATACATGATTTTTATGAATAAATTCTTCACCAGACAATTTTCTAAATCCACTAAATGAATTTGGATCTGCAATTAATATATTTTGATAATCATTTACATCCATTAATTTAAATCTTTTGGTATTGTAAATAAACTCTTGATTTGCACTATCAAATTGTAATGTTTGTCCTACAGTTGCAGCATCCTTTGAATCTGTTCCTTGTGCCAAATTACCTATTTTCTTATTTTTCGCATTGAAAGTACTACCTCTTGGTTTGTCTAATATTAAAGATTGTTGTACTACAACACAATCGTTATCATCGATACCTGGAAATATGTTAATTATCCTTCTATTTGTACCCAACCAACTTCTATGATAATTGTTTGGATTAGTATGTAAAACTTGTGATAAAATCGGAACATCATGAGCATCTGTAGCTAATTGCGCATTTGATAATTTCATGTCTTTGCAATCCCAAACATTATTTTTTTGTTCAAGTAAAATAAAATTTTCATTTCCTTGTACAAACACATCACCCGACCGTGATACTACTTGATCCTGTTTTACAAATCCAGATGTTTCTTGCTTTAAAGTTTCCTTCATTTGACCCACTGTTGCACCATCTGATGGCGCTGAACCATCTTTTACATTTGCTAAACAATTACCGAGACAATCAATAACTCCTACATCACGTGTAATACAATGATCTTTTATATATTTGAGATTTACAGCATCATTTTCATTTTTCGGATAACCTATATCGTTAATAACAAATTTATAAAAAGAAAAGCCATCTTTGGTCTTTTCAGGTATTATGGAATGTAAATAGCGTCTATTTACGCTGTCTTTTTCATCTTTAGGGTCATCTACGTTGGATATACGTTTATTGTTAGCACTATACGTTTTTCCATTGAATCTTAACGTATTTTTTAATTCAGATGTCAAATAACCTCTGTTTATTGCATCACCGTTTTGATTTGGTTTACCAACGTTGATAATTCTATGATTTTCTGCGTCATATGTGTTATTGTGTAGTCTTAATGTTGGTGATATCTTTTCCTTTAATATTTTTAAATTTATTGCATCGTTTTCATCCGTGGGATCTTTTATGTTTTTTAACCTTTTATTGCTAATATCATAATCTCCCTCAGGTGTCTGTGGTAAACCAGCACTTCTTTTTAAACTATTCGCATAATATAATCCATCTGAGTAATACCGTCCGAACTTGTCGACACTCATGGTGCAACTGAATAGTAATCTAGGGAGTTACGCATTTTTATGAGATTACCCCACGGTTTCGGAGTTCATCCACTAAAGCCACCCATTCGTTTTCCAATCCAGTATGACCCGCTTCTTTAGCTTCATGTATTAGTTTCATTCTATCCACCAATTTATTGATATTATTGTAATAAATTACGTTTGTATTGTATAGTTTCTTCATCAATCCTTTACCGGTGACTGATTTGCTTCTTTTTCTCGGTTCTGGGGAACTTAAATCTAAAGTTGATGCTACTAATCTTCTTTTTACAGGTTTTCTTCTTATAATCGGTATTAATTTGGAAACAAAATCTTTATATTTTACAGATTTATTTCTATATATGGGTGCTTCAGGTAAATAATTTCTTCTATATGCATTAGTTTGTTCCAAAATTTTGCTATACACTTCTAAATCATCATTTTTTACCAATGCTTTTAAAGGTTTATTTTCAAATAATAATTCAAATAGTCCCCTTGTTCCCTTATATATTTGATCACCTACGTGAATATTATCATGTTCGTCGACATCTAATTTGCTATTACCAATCATTACACCTTCTTTGGACATTCTTGCTCCATAACTGTGGTATTTTTTAGTAGAATCAGTTCCAATTAACAGTTTTAACAAGTATTTCCTTCCTAAAGGTCCTTTTGTATGAATATTTTCACCCAATAAGCTTATGTTTGATGGTTCTCCTTCTGTTTTTTCTTCTTCACTCGCTATAGATACCACTTCTTCTTCACTACCAGCATATACATCTTCTCTTTCTGCCGTTGTATCACTAAATATGGAGGCTTCCGGGTCCTCATCGCTAATATCTTCTTATATTACACTTTCCCTTTCATATTCTGTTATTGGAGCAATAATATCACCTTGAAAAGAAGGTTTAGTCAATTTTTTGTTCAATTGTTACAAAGGCTCTGTAATAGGTTTAAAAGTAGATTCAAGAAATTTCTCCCTTTCGCTGATACCTAACTTTAACGCTCTGTTTTTTGTCCGAATAGAATCACTAAGTGATTTAATTTCCTTTACTAACTTTTCTTGGTTAACCATGTTTGTAGCAAGACGTGCTGTACAAGAATGATTGTGTGATATAGTGCTTAGTGAATTAATATAAATTTATCGAAACCTATTCTGTATCGGCCGTTATTTAGTGGTTGTTCCTTCATAATTGTCAAAAATCCATAATTTTCAGCCCAAGCCTTACCACATATGTCTTTAAACTGTTCATATGACATATCCGCATTGACATGATCGTAATATATGTGTTTTAAGTTAGTTTCATCCTGTTTGAATACAATTAACACATTTGCGTTGTCTCTTATCAGTTGTTTCGGTATTTTACTATAAGTCTGGCCTATGTAAATGCTATCTATATTGTTATGTCGTCCCATAGCGAAATAGCTCCTGATAGTGTTTTGGTTTTCACAGGATACGTCATCAAATATAAAAACTGAAAATGGTTTAGCTTCATGCGGTTGCATTACGCTTTCACTTGCATCAAACTTGTAATATTTCACTTCTGGCACATTATTAAATATTTTTTCTAATAATTGGTATTTGGGTTGTTGTAATGATTTGGAAAAGACATACAAGTTATTGAAACGCAATCCTTTTGGGTTTGTAATCAAATTGAATACTACATTTGTTTTACCACAATTGGATGGACCAGTTACAAGACAACGCACCGTGTTTGGTAACAGAACACCATGTTTGCCGCTGTTTAATTCCGAATTGTCCACCGTGAGTTCATCAATATTATTAATAGGAAAACTATCCTTTTGCGGTATTATCTCCATCCTTTGTAAAGGTTCAACCTAAAATGATGCTCCATCATTATATCAGATCCTTTTTAGGTATCCAAGAATCTTCACTCTTATTAAATCCTAACCATCGCACTTTTACTTTATCTTTTTTCCGTTGCAACACCTTTTCAACGAGATACACATCACCTACTGTGGATTTTAACATTTCATGTCCATAAAACCCTCCTTCGAGCAATTGTCCTTTATTATCTTTTAAAATGTAAGTTTCTGGTACTGTAGGTTGCACCTTAAATACGGTAAAAACCTCATTTGTCCAATTTGGTAGATATCTTTTACTGAACACACCTTTGTATTTGCTTATTCGCACTTTATCACCAACATTAAACACTTTAGGCTTTAGTTTTTCAACTTTTGGTTTAGTATTCATTTTTATACGTTTTAATACAAGTTTTTCATTTTTGCTAGTCACTTGACTCGGTTTCATACCAATTGTTCTATGGAACTTGTTATTGTAATCTTTTATTAGTTTTGGTAACATATCAATCCATACGTGCGATCCTCTGTTTGAAAACATCTTGTACATCGCACCTTTTAAAGTTCGATTGAATCTTTCTATGATTGATGCTTTCACCTCTGAATTAGTCGAATAATGGTTTATATTGTGTTTCTTCATTAAATTTGCAAATTCTTTATTGAAATATTCTTTACCATCATCGGTTTGTAAATGTTTTATGGTATTTTTGTCTCTCTGTATCGCAGTTTCCATGGCTTTTGTTACACTCTTGCCGGTTTTATCTTTTAGCGGTAAAGCATCTGCCATTTTTGTAAAACAATTGATAATAGTCAATATATATTTAAATCCTTTATTTTGTTTACTATAAGGAATCATTTCGATTAAATCAGCTTGATATAGATCATTCATTCCTTTTATAACAGTATTTCTTCGGGGAAATTTTCTCCTAGCCGGTTTATGAAGTTCATGAACAATTTTTTGTTTCAAATCCATAATTTTATCCTTCCTCATTCATGGATGAAGTAAAAATAAATTTTTTATTACATTATACCCATATTTAACTGGGTCAAGGTCATTCAAATTGATGTAAAAAAATGGGGAACACGGCGTTGGACTTGCCGTGTTCCCCATTTTTTTACGGAAGGAAAAGGAATTTAGGTCGAAGAAGGACGAAGAGGGACGAAGAATAGGTTAGTTGTCGATAGGGTTGAGAGAGTAGTGGCCAAAAGGAAGAGTGTTAATTTTATCATCCATAATGTGACGTTTGTCATCTTGGTTCGAGAGGGCCTTTTTCACTTCAGTCACACTGAAAACTTCATGTTTCTCGCTTCTGATGGTGTTAAATTTCGCAGTCAACGTTTTGTCTTGAAATAAACAGTTTTTGTAGTGTTCAAAGTTTACATTTTTCTTCAGGTAACTTGTCTTCACACCTTTTGCTTTTTTGGTGGTTGATGTTTCTTCTTGATGTCCTTTATATACTTTAAAAGAATATAATTTGGACATTAGTGCAACGATTTCTTCCATGCTTGCTCCGTTGCATTCGTCTTTGAATTTGCCTAAAACTTTCTTATTATTTTCATTAAAGTTCGGGTGATTTCTTGGGTAGTCAGAAAAATCAAAATCATTTTTGTGTATGAACGTCCGAAGATCTTCATACATGTCTAAAGTTTTTATCCAATACACAAATGCATCAGTGTCCATGTATGCTATTCCTATGTTGTCACGGCCATAGTAGTCAACCATCTTGTTATAATGGAAATCGTACATATGGGTTTTTGAAATATCCAATATGCACATTCCTGCATACAACGGTCGATCCATAACAATTTTGGTTTTCTTCATGCTGACGGCTACGAGGTTTTCATTTATTATCATTGTCGATCCGAAGTTTGGTTTCTGCACTAGTTTTTCCAATTTTGCAGGGTCTGAAACTAATTTTACAATCTTGTGTTTCCTTTTGTTCTCCAATGTTTTTCCAAATATGGCATTGTTCATCAATTTAAAAAAGTCTTTTTGAAATGCCGATGTTGCTCTAGCTCTTCTTGCGGTGTTTCCATCGATGTAAGATTTTAGCCAGCATGATTGAGAGAATTGTAATACTCGGTGAATTTTTGTTATTTTCAGTCCTAACTCCAACGCTTGCTGTACAACCCAGTAGTGCGCCACATAACGATTTTTGTTGTTTAATGTCATCATAAGTTTGGGCCATTTACCTGTTGGTGATACTTCAGTTTTTGCCAACAGCGGCAAGTCATAATGATGATCGTGGAGTGTTTGCGGGTATTGAAAATCGCAATCTAAAATATATCCAGTGTCACCTTCTTTGGGAATATCCATAATATTTCCAATTGAATCTGGGTTTATCCATTTGAAGTCTCCATGAGGTAGCGGTTTAGACATGGCCCAACCGTACAAATTATTCGCATCGAAATAGCCAAGAAAAATCGAATCTTTAGTTTCATCATAATTTGGTAAAAATTTATTATTAGCTTTGACATGTCTTGTAACGGCCTGAGTTAATCCACCGCGTACACCTGATTCAATCATCAAAACCATATCGATGTCGGTTAACAGCTCCAACTTGCACTCGGTGGATTTTAACATGGCCTGCCATGCTAAGCCGGGAGATGTAAACGAATGAAGGGGGTCCAGTCCATAGGCGTCGAAGCAAGTGTTGCGAAATTCTTCCATTATGTCGCAGAGAAGTGTCACATCCAGTTTCATGTAAAAATCAGAATATTCACCAAGATTTTGCATGCCTAATTCATTCCACACATTGCAGGCATGTTCGTAGTCTTCGTTAGTGATTTCACATCCAGTCAATTTACTGGTGAATGCTTCCCTCGGCGGTAGTCTTCTTTCTTCGTAACGTTCCGGGCTGTCGATGTAGTCATAGGGGAACACCCCTTTCCGTAGAACCAAATTCATCTTGTCCTGCGGAACAATTTTACTTGTTTCCCTTAGATCGTGTCTCCTTAGGTTATCAGTCAGTTTACTTAGACTAGAAGGCATAAATCTAAATGAATCAACAAATCGGAGTTTAATTTTTTTATCTACAGTTTTTGAAAAACTAATAAATTTTTCCATCGTTTCTGCCAATACCTCTATTTTCCCATCATCTCTACCTAATTCAGGTATGATGAAATGTGAATCATACCCGCTAAGGTTGTGTAAGACCACTGGAATAAATTTTGGTAACTTGTAATTTACATTGCATCTATTACACGCTGCACCTCTGTACTGTCCAGTCAAATGATCATGGTCTTTAACTTTATGGTTGTCATCTGTAAACTGGTTCTTGCACAAATAACAAATTCTTGCCAAGTCATGTTGTTCCTCCTCTTCGTAATCCAATGGTGTCATCGGTACAATATTGTCAAACATAGCTTGCACTTTCAAAGCAATCTCATATAATTTGTCAAGAAAAATCTTTGGTGCGTTTTCACCTCGGTATAATACAGGTGTTAATGAAAGTCCATAATCTTGTAAATGTTCCTCAGTCAAGGTAGATTTTACAATTAAACAAAAACTATTGGCTTTATGCTCTTGATATTTTGTCCTCCTATTGATTTCTTCTTCCGCCACATCTTCCGGTATGAGTATCGATTCAAAATCAGCATACACCACAAATGGAACTCTGTACTGATGAGCAATTTTTTCAAATTTTACTATTGAACGATTGGCAGAAGGTAAACTAACTTTTACTTCATAATTGTCATTACAAAGCCTCTGGTGTTCCTGTAGCCACTGACGTCCACCTATTCTCAATTCCTTATATACAAAACAGCGTTTACAAACAGTAATTCTATGATCAATCTTTGTCAATTGACTAACTACAAGTCTTTCAAAGTCTTTTATATATACATAGTGGGAGATTTCCCCTTTCGTAATTAACAATAAATCAGTGTGATTCCTTAATTCTGTTTTTACAACCTTGATTGGATACACCGTGTTAGAATCATCCAAACCAAAAATATTTACACTAACACCAGGATTCTTCTTTTCAAATTTACAAACATCTTTAATATTTACAGGGTATGACATTCCTTGAAAATTATATCTATTATTTATATTTACATAGTGTCTACTTACTCTAGAAGGGCGCTGCTCTGGCAAAATATATTTACAAAGCATGGCATATTTAAAACATTCTTGATCTTGATTCTGTACATTTATACAACTTTTAGTTTGTTCAATTTTCTTTGGTAGAGGGATGTAACTGCTTCCTCTCATACCGTATCCGTGTTTTTGAACTCTCAGATCTAAACCTTCTATTGACACCAACCTCCATCCCGACCCTCGGCCTTGATGTTCTTGCAATTTCACCAACAATTCCGCAATACATTCATCAATTATATTTTTTACATCTGAGGTGAACATTAGGGTACGGTTTTTAGTTATAAACCCTCTTAAAATGGTTTCACCATCAGTGTTTGTAAAAGTGGCATCCAAAACTAATCCAAATTTTAAAAAATTTAGTCTGATCAATTCTTGTTGTAGTGTTTGTTCAATTAGTAATTTTGCCTGTGCTAAGAAATTGTCCAATTCCAGTTGCAAATTATTTATTTTAAAGTGAACTACCTTCTGTCCAGGCAGAGCTGTAGTTCGTAGCTGAGTTGTCCCATTTCCTTCGGTGTCCGAGTCTAATTCCATGTCTGAGTCCAATTCCAGGTCCGAGTTCAATTCCAGGTCCTCCCGTGCCGTAGTTCTTCCAGCTCCTGATGTTCCGGCGCCTCCAAACTGTATGACACTGGGTCGTCTCCTTTGCATCATTTGAAGCTCGCTCTCCCAGTAGTCCAGCCTTCGATGGTGTTCGGCTAAAGATTGGTCAAGCGAGTCCAAATCATGTTCACTTACTTGCACATTCCCCTCTTCTTCATGCAATTCCATATGGATTTGCAAAATAAGTTCATCTGGGAAAAATTCCCCACAAATATGGCAAAGAAGCATTTTTAACACTTTTTACCACGAGCGTCTTTAGATGTTAACTTCACAAAAGTTCACCAAAGAATGAGAGACGCTCTTGACCGACCTCCTTTTATAGCGGGTGGTGGGGGGTGATCTTTGGGAAAGACCCGTTCTGCGCATGCGCAGAACAAATCTGCACATGCGCAGAACAAAATGTAATATATTTATTTAAATTTTGCTATTTAGGACAAATATATAGGTCAAGGCCACCTTAAATCTGGTAAAAAAGAGGGAACACTGGATAAGAGATGGTAGTAAGATCGACTTTCTAACAAATACTTTCAATAATATATTAACAGGTGCAAAAGTTAAATATTTTTATTTTTAACCGTCCAATTTGTTCAAAATTAAAACTTAAATATATTTGTTTGAGCAAATGCTTTTGGCGCACTTACCACACGCCAAAACTCAAAAAATGTACAGAATTAAGTCTGATCTATCGGGAAATACTGATGTGCTACCTAAAATTGGTCATATGACTCGAATAAGAATTGGTGATATATAACATATTGAAAAAATTTTTATGTTGTATAAATCACCAATACTATGCGATTCAAACAGCCAATGTGAGGTGGCTACATAGTATTTCCCGATAGATCAGCTTAATCCTGTACTTTATATGAGTCTTAACGTGTAGGAAGTCTGGCAAAAGCATTAGACCAAAACAAAATATATTCAAAATTTTAATCTTAAACAAACTAGCTAGTATAAAAAAATATAAAATATTTTCTAACCATTGACAACCTGTTAACATATTGCGGTGTTAAAGTATTTGCTATTGAGTCAATCTTACCATCACCTCCGATCCAGCGTTCCCTCTTTCTTACCAAATGAGACTGAGGCTTGACTACCCGTATATATAACGTTTCTCCCACCACTAATGCTCTCCCCCACCACAATCAATTCACAAAAGTGGGTCAATTCCATCGGAAATTATTATTTTGAGCGGGGAATAAAGCATCTGTCCCTATCTCCCGCTCATATTTTTTTTCTCTTTTTTTACAGATTTATAACTTTTTTTGGATTTTTCTAAAATGCGAAACAAAAAATTATTTACAAACAAGTTCCTAAAAAATTTCAAAATTCAGATCTTTACAATTTATATTTAAGGTAGCACTAAGACGGTGCTACCTATATTTTGAAATAATTACAAATATTTTTTTCCATCCTTAAAATTTCACAGTTTAATACTTTTAAATATATTTGTTTCATCAGATGCTTTTAGACACACATGACAACACTCAAAAAATGTACAAAATTAAGACTATTTCCACGGAAAAATACTAAAGTGTTACCTGCATATTCAATTTAGCTCAAAAACAATATAGAATTAATACCAGCATAAAAAATTTCAAAATTCAGATCTTTAAAATTTATATTTAAGGTAGCACTAAAACGGTGCTACCTATATTTTTTAAATAATTACAAATACTTTTTCCATCCTTAAAATTCCAACGTTTAAAACTTGTCAGAGACAAACAAACTGAAACAATTTTTTTCTAATCTAACCATTACTAAAATACATACATGACACCACTGTGCAAAATATTACCTTTATACTTATGCTACATCTAAAACAGTGGAACATCCATGTCAACCCATTGGCGGCTCGAAAGAGAATGAGTTGAGTCAAACTTGCTTCAGAGGTACCTCAGTGGTAGACTGGTGGGGGAACAGTATGCCACTACTATTTTTAACTTGTTGTAGTAGTAACAATTTCACACTACTGGCTTGGCAGCTCCACCTCCCCGGGGGGGGGGGGGGGGCGCAGTTTTCGTCCGGAGCAAAAAATTTTTGGTCAAGGTCAAAATCCCAAAAAAAAAATTCGGGGGGGGGGCGCAGTTTTCGTCCGGAGCAAAAAATTTTTGGTCAAGGTCAAAATAATAAAAAAAAAATTTCGGGGGGGGGGGGCGCAATTTTCGTCCGGAGCAAAAAATTTTTGGTCAAGGTCAAAATCCAAAAAAAAAAATTTTCGGGGGGGGGCGCAGTTTTCGTCCGGAGCAAAAAATTTTTGGTCAAGGTCAAAATCCAAAAAAAAAAAAAATTTCGGGGGGGGGGGGTCACCTACCCCTAGGACTTTAACTCTTGGATACCTGCTACCCTTACTCATGTGTCAACATCAAATAATATTTTGTTCCACCACAGTGTGGACAGCCAACACTTAGTCGCATCTCGCTCTAAGTCCTGAGGAGTCCTCAGAACTCAGGCAAAAATCCGCCTAAGTCATGGCTGACCTACATATCGTGTGGAACAAAATATTATTTTATTCACACACAAATATGGGTCAAGGTCATCCAAAAGTTAAAAAAGAAATCCCCCCGATGCCTAAGACCGCCGGCGGTCAGAGGCATCGGGGGGATCTCAACATTTAGGGGGAGGTGATTTAATAAAAAATTATTTATTTAATTTTGGGTTTCCTTAAGGGAAACATGCTACAATAATTTGGAAGAGGCCATGCTAACCATGACCGAGGATCCCGTCTTAACCCGTAGGTACTGACTTTTGCCTAGCACACCGGTCAGTGTCAGGATCCGACGCCTCGTGCTAAAGGATGAAAACCACCCATCTAGAGTGATGAGGTCCAGTAGCGCCCCTGACCGAAAGAGGCCTAAGGGTGGATCCCCAGGGGCCTAGCGCCATGCTATTGTTGGTAACAAATAATTCTTGAGGTTCTGAACCTCGAAAAAGTTTTATTTTACAGAGACTGTTAAGTCTCAAAAGCCTAACACTTTAACTGCCAATTTACAGAGGAGTACCTCCAAAATACGAATTTTGAAATATTTCTACTTGGGGACAACCTGTGAAGATTAGTACAAAGAAATATTTTTCAACACACAAGACTTAGACTAAATATATCCAACACCAATACCTAGCAGAAGCAGCAAGCGCAATATAAAATATTTCTTAACACTACACATGCCATGCCTTAGACTAAAAGAATTCCCAATATAATGCGGCGCCGACATTACATTGCGAATCCTGTAGGGCAGAGCTTCAACCACTCAGCTGAAGTGTTTGAAACCAACTGCGAGGAAGCAAAGCCTCAGAGAACCGAAGCTGAGCCGGTCAGGAGTGGGGGAACCGGATCTGGTTACGTAAACAGCCAGACCTCGACACGTACTTGTTTGTGGCATTGGACAATCTCCAAGAGCCACACCTGAATACATTACTAACCGGATCTCATTATACAACACGTGTCAAGGTATGGCAACGCCTCGGGCTATGCCACCTCCTCCTCCCCCGGGGGAGGTAGGGGGGTCTTGGGACTTAGAATATTTTCAGTCCAAGTCAGGTGTACTATAGAATAATATTTTAGCTTGCCGGATTGAGCATAGCCGGCAGAGACGGTTACATAATGCTTATATAACAGACTGGTTTCTTGGCCAATTGGTCAAATGTAGCTCAACAGAAGGTAAGTCAGTTTATTGCAAGCCAACAAACACGCCACACCTCGCCGCCGCGGGACTTTTCTGTGAGTAAATTTTATTTTTCCTTCTTATTAAACTTAGCAAAACAGAACCTAGCCTGTTTTGCACAAAATTAATTTTTGTTACACTGCTACACTTACGTTTACTTAACAAATTATTTTCCACTCCTTATTTAATATTTTATTCCTTACTTGTTAAGACTTAGAAATTGAAATGCTGGAAGACTGTTTCATACAAAATTAATTTTTATTTAGCTATACAGGTCTCCTAATATTTTCCTACACTTGTATTTTGCAGGTGTGGCTAAATATTTTTCGCTCACAATTTAATTTTATTCCACACAAGTGGATTTTGAACTTTACTACAAAACTGATCCATGCCCGTCTCCTACAAAATTATTTTTCATTTGGCTCTACCTCTTTTAGTCTTACATTAAATATTTCTTGCAGTTAAATTTTACACAAGTCTCTCGGTTAATTTTTCTGCACAGTACGTGTTACTCCTTGGACAGTTCCCAGCAAACTGTTTCTACACTTGGCAACAACAGTCCGCATTACCCCCCTCCACTACTCATTCCCCCACTATAACCCTGTTCCCCCACTACTTCCAGCTAAGGTCCAACACTTGACTAAGTGTTTCAGTTATATCCAAACCTTACTGTGAGACACATCTATGGCTGAAACTTTGCGAGAAAAAAATTATTAAGAGTAAAATTTTTGCTGGCCAAGCAAAATAATTCTGTTAAGGTGTCCAAGACTTCCACTTTAACAAAAATGAAACGTTGCTTCAAAAATAATCCAAAATTTTACTCAAGGGACACAAATATTACTATGGATGATAAAATGTTTCAGAAACTTTTAGACGAGCTAACTTTTGCCAGTAAGGTTACGTTGGTGACTCCAATTCCCGACCAAGTTCCAACATCACCTGAGAAAGAATAAAAATAAATATTTCTCAGGAAATATTTCCAATCCGAGTTACAGATGTCCGGTAAAGGACCGGCTGGGATGAGTTGTTGCAAAAATTTTAATTTTTCTTCCTTCTGACCACTTTACCCCCACCATCTCCTTATCCCCACCACTGAGCCGGGTACCTGGAATACCGTCTGTGTACAAGTCAGTTTCCCTTCGGACACGGTGCTGTTCGGATCGCGTGTCGTTTGTTTCACTGTCGGGTGTTTGAAGAAATTATTCTTCGGCTCTCAGTCTCGGTGGGTAAGTGAAATATAGAAAATAATTTTTTTTTTATTTGCCGGTTCTGGGTTAAGGTCAATAACCTCTGACGGATATATTAGGTCAAGAGTCTGATCGCTAGGGAATATAAAAAATATTTTTTTTGCACTTTTGTGATTCCTCAAGAAATTTCATTTTCTCAACAAAATTTGAGGAATCGCAAAAGTGCAAAAAAAATTTTTTTGTATTCTTGCGTGACCTTGACCTAATTAACGTCAGTGACGTCATCATGATGACGTCAGCGGTAATGACGTCACCATGACGTCATAGGTGTGACGTCATGTGACGCCATATGACGTCATTAGTGACGTCATTGATGACGTCATCACTGCTGACGTCATCGTGATGACGTCACGTCCCAGAACCGGTGTTTTGGCACTACTAGCATCGTTTTCAGTTTTTGGATAACCTATATCATTAATAACAAATTTATAAAAAGAAAATCCATCTTTTGTCTTTTCAGGTATCAAGGAATGTAAATAGCGTCTATTTACGCTGTCTTTTGCATCTTTAGGGTCATCTACGTTGGATATACGTTTATTGTTAGCACTATACGTTTTCCCATTGAATTTTAACGTATTTTTTTATTCAGATGACAAATAACCTTTGTTTATTGCATCACCGTTTTGATTTGGTTTACCAACGTTGATAATTCTATGATCTTCTGCGTCATATGTGTTATTTTGTAGTCTTAATGTTGGTGATATCTTTTCCTTTAATATTTTTAAATTTATTGCATCATTTTCGTCTGTAGGATCTTTTATGTTTTTTAACCTTTTATTACTAATATCATAATCTCCTTCAGGTGTTTGTGGTAAACCAGCACTTCTTTTTAAACTATTCGCATAATATAATCCATCTGAGTAATACCGTCCGAACTTGTCGACACTCATGGTGCAACTGAATAGTAATCTAGGGAGTAACGCATTTTTATGAGATTACCCCACGGTTTCGGAGTTCATCCACTAAAGCCACCCATTCGTTTTCCAATCCAGTATGACCCGCTTCTTTAGCTTCATGTATTAGTTTCATTCTATCCACCAATTGTAATAAATCACATTTGTGTTATATAGTTTCTTCATTAAACCTGTACCCGTAACAGACTTACTTCTTTTTCTTCTTTCCTGAGCACTTACATCCAAAGTGGATGCCATAAATCTTCGTTTTACAGGTTTTCTTTGTGTTAACGGCATTGTTTGTCTTCTAGTTGGTATTAACTTGGATACAAATTCTCTATATTTTAAAGACTTAGATCTAAATTGGAAGTTGGTCAGGTAAATACCTTCTCCTATATGCATTTGTCTGTTCCAAAATCTTTTTATATGCTTCCATGTCTTTTTCTTTCACTAACGATACTGAAGGCTTATTTTCAAATAATAATTCAAATAATCCTTTTGTGCCCTTATACCTTTGATCACCAATAACAATATTATCATGTTCGTCAACGTTTAACGGGCTATTACCTATCATTAAACCATCTTCTGTTAATCTCGCTCCATAACTATGGTAATTCTTATTAGGAATTGTTCCGAGTAACATTTTTACCATGTATTTCCTTCCTAAAAGTCCTTTGTTATGAATGTTTTCACCCAACAAGCTTATGTTTGACGGTCCTTCTCTTTTTTCCTCTTCACTAGCAGTTGGTGCGTCTTCAGGTCCCCTTTCACTATATCCTGGTGATTCTAGCTCTCTTTCAGATTCTGCACCGGTAAAGCCACTATATGTAGAGGATTCCGGGTCTTCATCACTAAAACCTTCATATTTTACACTTTCTCTTTCAAACTTTGTGATAGGTGCAATCGCATCTCCTTCCAATACAGGTTTAGCGACTTTTTTGTTTAATTGTTTCAAGGGTTCAGTAATAGGTTTAAAAGTAGATTCAAGGAATTTCTCCCTCTCGCTAATACCTAGTTTTAATGCTCTGTTTTTAGCCCGAATAGAATCACTAAGTGATTTTATTTCTTTTACTAATTTTTCTTGGTTTACCATGTTTGTAGCAAGACGTGTTGTACAACAATGAATGTTTTATACCATGTTCAATGTATTAATATAAACTTATCAAATCCTATCCTGTATTGACCATTGTTTAGCGGTTGTTCCTTCATAATTGTTAGGAACCCATACTTTTCAGCCCAAGCCTTTCCACATAACTCTTTAAATCGTTCAAATGTCATATCCGCATTTACATGATCAAAATATATATGTTTTAGGTTGGTTTCGTCCTGTTTAAATACAATTAACATGTTTGCATTGTCTCTAATGAGTTGTTTAGGTATTTTGCTGTAAGTTTGGCCAATATAAATGCTATCTATGTTGTTATGTCGACCCATAGCGAAGTAATTCCTTATTGTGTTTTGGTTTTCACAAGATACATCATCAAATATGAACACAGAGAATGGTTTAGCTTCTTGTGGTTGCATGACACTCTCGCTTGCATTAAATTTTAAGTATTAACTTCAGGCACATTATTCAGTATTTTTTCCAATAATTGATACTTTGGTTGTTGTAGTGATTTTGAAAATACATATAAATTATTAAAACGTAATCCTTTAGGGTTTGTAATCAAATTGAATACTACATTAGTTTTTCCACAGTTGGAAGGTCCGGTAACCAGACAGCGCACGGTGTTTGGTAACAAATTGCCATGTTTCCCACTATTGAATTCTGAATTATCCACTGTGAGTTCATCTATATTATTAATGGTAAAACTCTCTTTTTGTGGTACTATCTCCATCCTTTGTAATGGTTCAACCTAAAATGATTCTTTATCGTTATATCAAATCCTTTTTAGGTATCCAAGAATCTTCCGTCTTATTAAATCCTAACCATCGTACTTTAACCTTATCTTTTTTCCGTTGCAACACCTTTTCAACTAAATATACATCACCTACTGTTGATTTTAACATTTCATGTCCATAAAACCCTCCTTCAAGCAATTGTCCTTTATTATCTTTTAAAATATATGTCTCGGGTACTGTAGGTTGTACTTTGAATACAGTAAAGACCTCATTGGTCCAATTTGGCAGATATCTTTTACTAAATACACCTTTATATTTACTTATTCGCACTTTATCACCAACGTTAAATTTTTTAGGTTTAGTTTTTCAACTTTTGGTTTAGTATGCATTTTTATACGTTTTAATACAAGGTTTTCATTTTTACTAGTTACTTGGTTTGGTTTCATCCCGATAGTCCTATGAAATTTGTTATTATAATCGTTTATAAGTTTTGGTAACATATCAATCCATATGTGCGATCCTCTGTTGGAAAACATTTTATACATTGCACTTTTTAAAGTTCTGTTGAATCTTTCAATTATTGAGGCTTTTACCTCTGAATTGGTTGAGTAATGGTTTATATTGTGTTTTTTCATTAAATTTGCAAATTCCTTATTAAAATATTCTTTTCCATCATCTGTTTGTAAATGTTTAATAGTATGTTTGTCTTTTTGTATAGCTATTTCCATTGCTTTTGTAACACTTTTGCCGCTTTTATCTTTTAGCGGTAAAGCATCCGCCATTTTTGAAAAACAGTTAATAACAGTCAATATGTATTTATATCCTTTATTTTGTTTGCTATAAGGAATCATTTCGATTAAATCCGCTTGATATAAATCATTAATTCCTTTTATCACAGTATTTCTTCGTGGAAACTTTCTTCTTGCAGGTTTATGAAGTTCGTTGACAATTTGTTGCTTCAAATCCTTCATATTGTAGTTTCCAATGTTTGTTGTGTCACTTGTATAATCACAATGAATGTTGTCTTAAATATTCACATCATTTATATAGGTCAAGGTCACCCAAACTTGTGTAAAAAAATGGGGAACACGGCGTTTGACTTGCCGTGTTCCCCAATTTTTTACGGAAGGAGAAAGGAATAAGGTCGAAGTTGTAGAAGGACGAAGAATAGGTTACTAGTTGATAGGGTTTAGAGAGTAGTGGCCAAAAGGAAGAGTGTGGATTTTGTCGGGCATAATGTGTCTTTTATCATCTCGAGCTGACAGCGCTTTTTTAATTTCGGTGACACTGTAGACTTGATGCTTGAAGCTTCGGATATTGTTGAATGTTGCTGATATTGTAGTATCTTCAAACAAACAAGTCTTGTAGTGGTCAAATGTCACGTGTTTTTTCAAATAAGATGTCTTCACTCCTTTTGCTTTCTTGACTGTCGGTGTGTTGTTCTCGTGGTACATCTTAAATGAATACAATTTCGCCATCAGCGCCACTATTTCTTCTAAAGGCATTCCATTTGCTTCATCTTTGAATTTTCCAATTACTTTTTTATTTCTTTCATTAAAATTTGGATGGTTCTTCGGATAATCAGAAAAGTCGAAATCTTCTTTGTACGGAAAAGTCCTTAGATCTTCATACATGTCCAAAGTCTTTATCCAGTAGATAAACGCGTCCGTATCCATGTATGCGACTCCAATGTTTTCCCTTCCGTAGTGTTTAACCATTTTGTTATAATGGAAATCATACATCAGGGTTTTACTTATGTCCAAAATCGACATACCTATGTATAACGGACGGTCCATGACTATTGTTGTTTTCTTCATACTGACAGCGACTAGATTTTCGTTTATAATCATGGATGTTCCGAAATTTGGTTTTTGCACTAATTTTTCCAATTTCCTAGGATCACTCACTAATTTTACATTTTTATGTTTTCTCTTGTTCTCCAAGGTTTTCCCAAAGATGGCGTTATTCATTAATTTATAGAAGTCCTTTTCAAATGCTGTTGTCGCTGCAGCTCTTCTTGTAGTGTTGGAATCAATATATGGTTTCAACCAACAAGACTGGGTGAATTCAATTGCTCTATGAATTCTCACTATACGTAGACCCAATTCAAGAGCCTGTTGAACTACCCAGTAGTGAGCCACATACCGATCTTTATTCCCCAAGGTCATCATCAATTTTGGCCATCTTCCTGTCGGTGAAACTTTAGTCTTAGCTAGGAGAGGCAAGTCGTAGTGATGGTCATGAAGATGCTCCGGGTATTCAAAGTCACAGTCCAAAATATAGCCTTTTGGACCATCCTTTGGAATCTGTGAGATGTCTCCGATGGTGGCCGGGTCGACCCATTTGAAGTCAGCGTAGGGAAGCGGATTTGACATTGCCCAACCATAAAGGTTGTTTGCGTCAAAGTAGCCAAGGTAGACCGATGGTTGTTGCTCGTCGAAGCCGGGGATGTACTTGTTGTTGGCTTTGACATGACGTGTTACAGCTTGTGTCAAACCGCCCCGTACACCAGATTCCATCATGAGCACCATATCTATATCTGTTAGAAGTTCCAATCGACAGTTGGTTGACTTTAGCATAGCTTGCCATGCTAATCCTTGAGATGTGTACGAGTGTAGAGGGTCCAGTCCATAGGCGGAGAAGCAGGTGTTTCGAAATTCTTCCATCACATCGCACAGCAGAGTTACGTCCAATTTTATATAAAAGTCAGAATATTCCCCTAAGGTTTGAATGTTTAGTTGGTTCCAAACATTACAAGCATGATTGTAGTCTTCAACGGAGATTTCACTTTCGTTTAATTTGCTGTTGAAGGCTTCAATCGGTGGTAGACTGGTTTCTTCAAATTTTTCTGTAGAAGTTATGTAATCGTAGGGGAACACTCCTTTACGTAATACTAAGTCCAATTTATCTTCAGGTACAATCTTGCTGGTTTCTTTTAGGTCGTCTCTTCGTAGATTCTCAGACAATCTGCTCAAACTAGATGCCATAAATCTATAAGAGTCTACAAAGCGAAGTTTAATTTTATCTACTGTTTTTGAGAAACTGATATACTTTTCCAATGTTGTAGCAAGAACGTCAATTTTACCATTATCTCTTCCTAACTCTGGAATAATGAAGTGGGAGTCGTAGCCGCTAAGATTGTGTAACACGACAGGGATAAAGTGGGGCAGTTTGTAATTTATATTGCATGAATTACAAGCAGCTCCTCTGTATAAACCTGTCAGGTGATCGTGATCTCTTACTTTTGGATTTTCTTCACTGAAGCTCTTCTCGCATAGATAACATCTTGATGTCATATTGTATTCTTCTTGTTGATTCTCATTCAAAGGTTCCATAGGTACGACATTACCATACAAGCGTTGTACCTTTTCAGCAATGTCATACAACAGGTCTACGAAATACTTAGCGGCTTCTTCACCACGGTAGAGTATTGGAGTGGATGTTAAACCATAGTCTTGCAATTGGTTTTCAGACAAGGTTGATTTAACTAGTAGACAAAAACTGTTGGGTTGATGCAGCTCATATTTTGTTCTTCTAGTCACTTCACCGTCCGGCAGCTCCTGTGGTACTAACGTTGATTCAAAATCTGCGTAGACCACTAGTGGAATTCGATATTGGTGAACTGTCTTGTTAAATTGTATTGAAGCTCGAGTAGGCGGTGGAAGACTTATCTTTACTTCATAGTTCTCGTTGCAAAGTCTTTTATGTTCCAACAACCAGTCCAATCCTCCACGTCGTGAATCTTTCCAAGAAAAGCAGAAACATCTCTTGCAAACTGTAATCCTATTTACTCTTTTGGTCAATTGTTTTACAACTAAGGCTTCAAAGTCCTTTATCCATACATAATGGGAAATTTCACCCTTAGTTATCAATAGCAAATCCGTGTGGTTTCTTTGCTCAACCTTTACTACCCGCAAAGGATAAACGTTGTTTGAATCATCCAGACCAAAAACATTCACTGAAACGCCAGGATTTTTCTTTTCAAATTTGTTTATGTCTTTCAATGTAACTGGGTAGGTAAGGCCTTGAAATAGGTCTTCTCTATTAGGTCTACCCATGAACACGTGGGTAGCGGTGTTCATTTTCGTAATATTCTCTACCAACTCTTTCAGGATGATCTTTAACATACTTGGTTAACATTGCATACTTGAAACATTCATTACCTTCATTTTGCACATTCCTACACGATTTAGTGTTTTGAATTTTCTTTGTAAAGGGATAAAACTACTACCCCTTAAACCATATCCATGCTTGTGAACCCTTACATCCATACCTTCAATTGATGACAAAGTCCATCCAGATCCTCTTCCTTCATGTTCTTGAAGTTTTGTTATAAGTTCTTCCAAGCATTCTTCAATAATATCATCGATGTTGGAGGTGGAGGTAAGGGTTCGGTTTTTGGTAATGAACGCTCTCAATGCTGTTTCACCATCAGTATTGTTAAACATAGCCTCTAACACCATTCCAAATTTAATAAAATTTAATCTTTGTAGTTCTTCCCTCAAGGTTCGACCAACAAGTTCCTTAGCCTGGTTTATAAATGTTTCCAGTTCCAATTGAACATTATTAATTTTGAAATGTGTTACAACTCGTCCTGGCAAGGCCGTGGTGCGCAGTTGTTTCACATCTTCCAGTTCTTCTTCAGTGTCCTCTTCTTCCGTGTCCTCTTCTTCAAAAGGTCTTCTAGCAGTAGATGGTCCAGCACCAGCAAATTGGATCACACTAGGTCTTCTTCTTTGCATTTGCTGTAGATAGCTGTCGTAGTAGTCCATCTGCTTCTGGTGCTCTTCCAAAAACCGGTCAATTGAGTCTAAGTCTATTTTCATCCATGGTAATATCTTCTTTTCTATCTTCGTCTTCATGTAATTCTCTGTGTAGGGTGAAAAGATCTTCGTCTTGAAAGATTTCTCCACAAATGTCGCAAAGAGCCATTTCAAACAGTTTGGCTTTGAATGCACACTCTGTGAATGTCCACGCAATAATGAGCAGCGTGCTCGACCGGGACCCTTTATATCCGAGGCAGATAGGTGGGGAAAGTGACGTCATATAGAAACAGGTTATCACTCATGTGCTAAATTTAGCCTTTACACAACCGTTTGTAATACATTTATCAGTAGGCTTGATAAATTGATGATATTTGGTCTAGATTCAATAATTTGTACAAGTTTTTTCAAAGACGTCTGTTTGAGCAAGTTTATGTAGGTCAAGGTCATTTGGAATTATTATTTTGAGCGGGGGATAGAGCACTAAGCAGCATCATTTACTACAAAGTGCTCTATCCCCCGCTCATATTCTTTTTTTAACTTTTTGTTTAAACTTTTTACAACGGTGAAACATCACCATCAGAGTCAGAATCATTCTCATCACGAAATAGGTAGCGATGACAATACATAATTCTTCTGGCTACCAACACCCTATCCATTGGACGATGAGGAGTGTCTTGTTCTTCTTCAATTTCCGACTCAGATGATGACTCTAATGTTTCGTAGGCGTGCAAGTCCATTTCATTGTCCGTTAAACCAGCTTCGTCCGAGTCCGTCTCAATGTCCATTATTTCTTCTTCCTCCTCTTCCTGGTCAACCGCAGGTAGTTGGTCCTCTGCTTCTATAACTTCTACAGGTATTACCTCCAGAATTGAAAGAATTCTGTCGCGATGGAACACGGTGTTGTCAAGTGGAGCCATGGTATGAAAGTGGTGTATCTATCCAATTGGTTTGCCCTTTTTATACCCCCACCAACTATACATTGTATGTGGGTCAAGGTCACGTAAAGATACCCTTTGAGCGGGGGATAGATCACTAAGCAGCATGCTAGTCCATTGCCGCAAAGTGATCTATCCCCCGCTCTATTCCGCACACCACACTCAAGTCCAAGTCCACATCCAAGTCCACATCCAAGTCCACATCCAAGTCCACATCCAAATGTTACACTTTATTATTACTGCCACCAAGTAATTGTCACTCGCACGTTTACTTGGTTTTGATAAAGGTACTGCACAAACTCCATATTGGTTGTTTGTTCGTTATACAAATGCATCATGAAATATGCAATCTTATCGATTGCGGCATTGTCCAACGGTTCGCAATTCACAAGTTCCAATGTGCCCTGGCTGGTCTTATCCTCTATAAGTTCCACCACTTCGTTGATGTCTTCTTCCAAGAGGATGAACTCAACACTGAAGCTCTCCATTGTTGTTGATAGTGTCTAGACAAATGCTTGACTAAATGCTTTATTCATCAGTCCTACATATATACCAATTTCCCCCTCCCATTACCCATTCCCCCTCTACCTTTATATGGGTCAAGGCCATCCAATAATACCCTTTGAGTGGGGGATAGACCACTAAGCAGCATGCTAGTCCATTGCCGCAAAGTGATCTATCCCCCGCTCTGTATTCCACACAAGTCCTAGTCTTTACACACACATAAGCCCCCCAGTCTTTTACACTTAGTCATATACTCTGTCCTCCCTGCCAATTAAGAGTTCCCCATGTTTGCCACTATTTTCAATTAACCTTTCCAAGTCCCAAAACACAATGTCCAAATTAACCAAGTTCGCTCGTCCAATTTGAAACACACTATTCCCCCCAAAGTCACTTGCTCTCACTTGTTGTCCTGTATACTGCTTCTTCTTCCACGCTACAATCACTACCCTACCTTCTTCAACAACCATTCTTTTAACATTATCATACACCTTCTTCAACATCCCTCTACAGTTTAAATAGTTTATGGTTACATACTCCCACTCCTTACCAATGATCAGTGATCCACTCATTTTATAGCGTTCCACTGGAAGGTCCAAAGCAGAATGAAGTCGGGATGTACAGACCCCCTCTTTTATACCAGTTAACCGGTTGTCCTTCATTTAAAGTGGGTCAAGGTCATTCAAAACTACCCTTTGAGCGGGGGATAGACCACTAAGCAGCATGCTAGTCCATTGCCGCAAAGTAGTCTATCCCCCGCTCTGTATTCTACACACACACACACACACACACACACACACACACACACACACACACACACACACACACACACACACACACATGTCCCTGTCCAAGTCTTTCATTACATACCTAATATATATTCACTTCCTTCATCATCACTATCACTCATCACTGCTTCCACAAACTCCATCGGGTTAAAGTTGAATTGTTTTAATTGTTCTTTTAGGTTTTGAATTTGTTGGTCCTTCACTTCCAAAACAGTGTGGAGGTGTGATATGTAGTCCGCTGCCTCGGTGACACTTGCTACTCTTGGGTCGCCTAACTTCAAGCTGGGAACTACACCCTGCAGCTTAAAGTATGCCATACGCCTCTCTTGCTCCTGCCGTTGACCAGGACTAAGCAAGCCTTGCCCGTCTCGACTCACCTCCAGCAGGGTCCGTAGCATCGGAGCTTTGCAGGCGTTTGCTCGAGCAACAGTTATGCTATGAAATGGTCGAACAGGTCCACGAGTAGCAGGCAGGACGTTGGCAGCACGCCTTCTTGAAGAAGAGGAAGCCCGAGAGTTGGAAGCCATGTTTAAGTGTAGTATTCAGCTAAGCGGTACAAAGCAGAATAACCAAACTGCACATCAATACCCGTATATATACACTTATCAGTGGTGGGGGTACTGGCTAACCTTGGTAAAGTGGGTCAAGGCCATCCAAAAACATTACCAGAACGGGGGATAGATCACTAAGTGGCATGTTAGTCCATTGCCACAGAGTGATCTATCCCCCGCTCTGTATTCCACATTCACGCACACATTCATACAAACACACAAGTCCCAGTCCAAGTCTTTACCCACACACCTATCCACTCTCATCCTCACTATCATCACTGTCCAACAGGCTTTCACACTTCCTAATTAGTTTCTCCCATTTACTCCGGATATGAAGTAGCTCACTGCGAGTATTCTCTAACATTCTGTCCCTTTGCTCTATCACTTCATTGTACCAGTCGATGATGCTTGGTGATGTCTGAGTTGATGCGTCCGACGTGGTTGGTTGAGAGGCTCCGCTGCTTCGCAACTCCTTCCTCACAGGACCAAAGCCGGAGAACCGGACACGACTCCTTGACGAAGGCCCCGATCGGATCGGCCCAACACCTGAGCCGGAGTTAGAAGCAGAAGCTGAAGCGTTGCCAGACATGGTGCGAAGCGTTCGGCTTAACAGTTGCAAGCTGAATGAGCGGACAGTGGATTACCACTTCTATATATACCTATTTGTAGTGGTTGGGGGCGGGGCGGGGCGGAGTGGGGTGGGGGTGGGGGTGGGGGCGGGGGCGGGGGTGGGGTTGGGGGGGGTATCTTAAGGACTTCCACTAACTTTCCCTTAGTCTTCGCGGTCATCGGTTTTACATACCTTTAACACACCCATCGTTTTGGTTTCTTCAATAACTTTACACACCTCAAAAACCCAAGCAAACAGCTCATCTATGTTGTTATAATTAATTTTTGTCCAGTGTTCGTACTTATGAGTTTGGTTGTTTATAATACATAGATAAAATGTAGACCCATCTCGTCTTATACAATACTCAACTTCCATTCTATGCCGGTTTAGCACTTCCCAAGCATTGTGTTGATCTATCACGAAGTCACCACCTTTGTAATTGTACCGTGACATGTTTACCACGGAGCACAGGAACAGACTGAAGCACATAAACGGTTCATACAAGCTTAGTAAGAGCGTTAGAGTGGGGGTATCACGTGATACATGACATTAGTTGTAAGGTTAGCACTTTACTTTAAACTGTAATTTATATGGGTCAAGGTCATTCGAACTTTAAAAAATTTTTACCTCCAAACACTTGTAGCAAGCTACAAGTGTTTGGAGGTAAGTTTTTATTTGTTAAAGATTTTTGTAACTTAGTCTTCACCCTCAAGGACACGGTTTGAGATTGTCCCAGTGACTTTACATCACCGCCAGGTTAAAGTATTATACAAGTCAAGTATTTTTTTTTTTTTTATTACTTGACTTGTATAATACCCCTCTCCCTTACTTTAAGAGGGTTAGGACTAAATTTGGAAAAATAATTTGGAAAAAGAATTTTTGTTTTTTTAAATATCGTCCAACACAACCTAACAATTTAGAATTTCTTTTGGTAGGCCTACATCCTAATCCATTTCCCACACAGATTGGCATCCTTCCCTTCGTATTAGATAGCCTTTTTTATGGATGAAAAATTGTCTTTGTACCATCCGAACGGGTACTTTCATTGTATGAAGGCGGCCATCACCTTTTACAATGATTTCTACTTTGGCATCAAAAGCTCCATAAGTTTGAACAATAAAATAATATTTTTCATCCACTTTAAGTCTTCTAATATCAAGCGGTTGCGGACTGTGGTGATGTCTGGGTTGGGATGTTTTAGACCTAATGTTGTTAAGACTGTAGGGTCTTACTCTCGGAAGATTGATATTTTTGTTCAAGTGCGTTTGGCAACGATCTTTATCTAAAACAGCAAACTTCTGACAGCAAAGAATCCCAAAGTCTTTTGACATCCACACGTAATCGCATTTATTACCCTTGCCAGCAGGGACTTTAACACGCTTACGTTTTTGTGTTGGACGCTTTACTGGAGTGTTTTGGAGCTTGTCAGGTTTAGGCTGGCTAGAAGGAATGGGGGTGGGATGTGAAGGTTTAAGTAGGTCAGAAGGTAGGCTGCAGACAATTTTGGGTGGGGTACTCGCACTTTTTGTCGGGGGGGGGGGGTTCAATTTAAAAAAATAAGCCTCACTTAGGGCATTTATGTTACCATCGCTGAAGCCTCCAAAAGACACACTTATGGACGACTCAAAACTTGTGTGTTACTTATACCTGACTTGTACATTTTTTTAAAAGACCTTAATATATTTACCGTGTTAATAAGGACTGACTGTTAAAGAATTTGAAAACTTTTATATATTTAGGTCAAGGTCACAGAAAAACTTTAAAATAAATTAAGCCCCACACCCCCTATGGGGGTGTGGGGCACTTGGGTTGTCATCGCTGTAGCCTCCGAAGAGACCCAACTATGACAACAAGGCAACATCCAATGTCGTGTTCCCTTCGCCACGCAAGACTTGTAAACATTTACTGCATTGTCTTTTCAATAGCTAACAAAACATTTACTTAATTTTGAGAGAGAGGTTGAGGACAGCCCTAGTGGCTTACGTCCTCGGTCCGAGTGCAGAGGCTGCCGCAAATTGGCCACAGCTGTGGTCTGCATGCCAGCGTACAAACGGACCGGTTCCCAACCCAGCCGCAATATTGCATGCCTGAGAGGACCCATGCTAACATTGTTTTAAAATTGCTTTACACGGGGGTCTACTCCCGTACCCTATCTTTAATATTTAACTTTATCAATGCAGTAATTTTTATAAATCTTTGTGGGTCAAGGCCACACGGACATTAAAAAATTTCGGCCCCCGTACATCCATGGCGAACCACGAATGTTCGGGGGCCTTGGGGGCAAAAACACAAGTAACTAACAAACTTTCATTTACATAATTTTGAGTTTCCAGAAGGGAAACAAGAGGTTGAGGACAGCCCTAGTGGCTTACGTCCTCGGTCCGAGTGCAGAGGCCGCCGCAAATTGGCCACAGCTGTGGTCTGCATGCCAGCGTACAAACGGACCGGTTCCCAACCCAGCCGCAATATTGCATGCCTGAGAGGACCCATGCTAACGTTGGTATAAAATGCTTTTACACGGGGGCCTACTCCCGTTCCCTGTCTTTACAATTTACTTTGAGCATTGAAAAAGCTCAAGGGGGGATTGCTAAAACAAGCGTATACACTTTAGAAAAATATAACACACTTACAACACACAATTGAGCTCAACGTAGTCAATGCTGGAACAAGCACATACACATTAAACACATATGACAAACAAGACACAAAGGATAAAAGACACACAGGAGACATAGGGTACAAGTAAAACACTCTCATATAAAACAATTCGCAATACCCAAAACGCAAGCGCAATATCTTCCAACTAATACAAGTCTTAAAGTTAGAGTAGACTTCGCTAAACACTGAAGGCGCCATTCAGTGTTTAGTGATGCCTATGGCGGTCCGTCCCGATCGTTCACGTTCAACGCGCGGGAGCGGACTGCGAGCCGGCTCTGGCCAGGCCCCCTTATATCCCCACCGGGGCTGCCACGCCCAGGATATCAGGGGTGGGGGAGGGGGTGGGGGTGGGGGGGGGCTCGCACTTTTTGTCGGGGGGGGGCTCGCACTTTTTGTCGGGGGGGGGGGGGGGTCAGGTAAGTTAAGTGGGTCAAGGTCACCCACAACACTTGTACTCTAAGTGTTGGCTATACCCCCACCACAACTGGGTCCCTAGGCTGCACAACACCGCTTCGCCAGTATGTCTCCTGCTTCCATGCGGTGCGTCTCGCTGTTCTCTAGCTCTCTATATGTAAGTAATTTTACAAGTTCTGAATGTAGGTTACTACACTTTAACTCTGGGACGATATCGACTTGTAGTATTTCAGTGTTTTGACTCAAGGTCATCACACTTTAACTCTAGCACGTCGGTTATCGTACCAGAGGTGCTCAATAACCTAACTTGTAATGTTTAGGGTGGCGTTTGCACGCCACGTGGTATCGCCATGAGTGTCCAGTCCAAATTTTAAGTTAAATTAATTTTACTGTAATCTTTTCCATTTCCACTTCGTTTTGCCAAAGGATAAGGTGTCGCTTTATAAAGTGGTATTTCTCTAAAGTTATAGGGGATTGCAGGGATACAATTAGTTTATTTAGGAGACTCTTCATCTTGGAGTTTAACACAATTTCCACTTTGACTTTGCTTCCTCGGCTCTCACAGCCTAAGCTGTACAGAAATGTTTCTTCTAGTGCCAACTCGGGCCAAGAGAACAGTGTGTTGACTGTAGGACAGCTCATGGTGAAGTGATGCGATACTCCAGCGTACAACCTCACCTTCCCCCACCACTGTGACCTTCCCCCACCCCTGCTGTTTCCCCCACCTCTTTTCCCTTGACTCATGCGCTACAAGCAGTCTCTCAGTATTGTGCGGACTTTTGTGAGGAGAAGCCATGTCGCGGGACGCTTTAGGTAAGAAACTTAGCCGTGTTAAGACTTTATTAGTTGCTCACTGTCCACCACTCAAAGTTAAGAGGGTTTCGACTTTAGCTAAGTGGCGCAAACTGTTGCGCGGACCCCCTAAGTTTTATACCAAACAGACTAATGTCAGTTTTACTGATGAAGATTTGTTTAAAATATTGGATGAAATGACTTTTCCTTGCAAAATTCAGTTAGTTACTCCCATTCCTGACAGTTTAGAGTCTTAGTCTCTCAAGCCGATATACCTAGAGTACACAGAGCCTGACAGTCAGTCACTCGGTGGCTGTCGTGGGGTGCGCATCGGTGTCGGCGCTCCGTTGTTAGGTTTTCAAGGTCACAGTAATATGAAATTGTTGGTGTTGTGCTGGTTCAAGGTCACCTGAGGGATAACCGATTGCCCATTTAGGCAGAGTCATGTCAGAAACTCGAGTTTAACTTGGCACTTTTGCCGTTTCTCGTCGAAAATTCGCTCCAAGTGGTCAAGGTCACGGCGACTCGGACTGAAACTCGGAGCGTAGTGCGAGAAACGGCAAAAGTGCTAAAAAATTTTAAGTTTCGGCGTGACCTTGACCTTAGTGGCGTCGGTGACGTCATTTTGATGACGTAAGGGGTGATGACGTCATCAGCACGTCATTTTTGTGACGTCATGAGTGTGACGTCATGAAAGTGACGTCATTGGTGATGACGTAATCGATGACGCAATCGATGACGTCATCGATGACGTCATTGGTGAGGTCATTGACCTCGATGACGTCATCCCTCAGGTGACCTTGAACTGGGCCAGCACCAACAATTTCACACTACTTATATTATAGTAACCAAAACGAACCAGAAACGACCATTGGCGACAACTGTAAGCTATGAACATAAATATTAAATATATGTTAGAATAGTTTAGTAAAGGTAAACATTATGAAGTATTAAAGATTGTTACCTGTTTTTATTTATTTATTTTTTTTAGACATACCCTACATAATCGCTTGTTTATTATATTTTTATCAGAAAAAGCTGGAAATACTGAGAGATATAGTGGATGGCTGCAGAGGAAAGATTGACATAAATGTCAGTAGAAGATATTCTTCATGAACTTCGAAACTTCGAAGGAGTACAAGTTCCATCAACTGATAGCTATTGACTCGTCAATATCCTGTTTCATGTCTTCCTATCAAACGATTCTAGGTAGAGACACGATATATGCCAAAAATATATTTTTCACCTTTACCTGTGGTTTTCTCTTAAGATTCATCAATATTTTCTTTTGTGAAAATAAAATTTATAGATTAGTATCAGAATATAATAAATAAACTATTAATATAAGGAGTTCTTACCTTAGAAATCCTAATGATTGCTAAGGTAAGAGAAGCAATTAGTTTATAGCAATCCTAATGAAATACATTAGGATTGCTAAGGTAAGAACTCCTTATACTAATTGTATTGGTGAGGGGGGAGGGGGGCAGGCCGGCACAAACAATGCAATGCAGTTTGAGTTGGATGAGATAGATAACTTTCAACATGTTTATTGTGAAGAAGTTTTATATTGCAATGATCTTAGCAAGGTTTTTTGTAGCAACAAAAATAATTTTACGATTTTACAGCAAAATATCAGGAGTCTTAACAAAAATATAGATAGTTTTTTAATTAATTTAGAAGCAATGAAAATACATTTTGACATAATTGTTTTAACAGAGACCTGGCACTGCGATGAGACCGAGATACCGCCGCTCGAGGGTTTTGACACGATAGCGACCAATCAAAAACGAAACAAAAATGATGGAACAATTATTTACGTAAAAAGGTCGCTGTCTGTCGAATCTCGCGAGGTGGCGGTGGGTGACGTATACGGACTGACCTTGGACTGGACTACTGACGGCAGACGGTTTAACTTACTGGTTCTATACAGGACACACGACAGTGACATTGACTCGTTTTTAGACAATCTTAAACATCACTTTGATAACTCTTCAGCAAACTCAACTTACATTTTTATAGGGGACATTAATATTAATTTACTGAAGACAGAGAGACAAGGGGAACTATACTTAAATATTCTAACTGAAGTGTGTTGCATCGACAAACCTACTCGTGTGACTAGTGACAGTATGTCCTGCATTGATCATATCTTTGTTCGACATAATAATTATAACAATGTCATGTCTGCTGTCGTTCAAAGCCACACTACTGACCACTATTGTACTGTCTTACAAATTGAGTTGGACCAAAAAATTAAATACTTAGACAACAACGCCGAGCCTCACACATACATTGACAGAACTGTCTTCAGAACTTTTTTAACAGAACAAAACTGGCAGACTGTTTTACTAAGTCAAGATGTCAATGAAAGTTCTGCTAAATTTAATTATATTGTGAAAGATCTCATCATGAAATCGTCTAAACCATGTACTTATCGCAATAGATTAAACAAAATTAAACCTTGGATTTCTATTGGTCTCATCAGATGTATAAGGAAAAGGGATAAATTAAGTAAATTGCTGATAAAACAACCTTTTAATTTAGAGCTCAAAAAATATTTTATAACTTACAGAAATCGTTTAAATATTTTAATAAAAACTGAGAAGAAAAACTATTTCAGACAAAAAATCCAAGAATGTAATAGTAATCATCGAAAATTTTGGGGGGTATTAAATGAACTTGCTGGGCGGAATAGAACAAAAGATAAATTTCCAATAGAAAAATACAAAAGAATTGGTTCATCAGATCTGAACAAAAATATTTTTGAAGAAGTAGCCAATGAATTTAACTGTTATTTTTCTGAAGTTGGACGAAATCTTGCTACTTCTGACGCCAGTGGTCCACCGGTAGTCAACGACTTAGACTTTATTACGATATTCAATCTTACCACAGTGACAGAACTTGACATTTTACGACATATCAACAGTTTACGTGGTGGATCTGCGCCAGGGTGTGATGGACTTCCTGCTTCCCTCCTTAAGGAGAATGCTGGCTTATTTTTGAAGCCTCTAGTTCATATTGTAAATTTGAGTATCCTTTCCGGCACTTTCCCAGACATATTCAAAATAGCCAAAGTCTTTCCACTGTACAAGTCATCCACCGTTACAGAAAAATCCAACTTTAGACCGATATCCCTCCTCAGCGTTTTTTCGAAGATAATTGAAAAAATTGTAAAAGAGCAGCTTGTTTATTACTTAGAAATAAATTCGCTTTTAACTGACTGTCAGTACGGATTCAGAAAAAGTAAGAATATTTCCAATGCCTTGTTTAACTTAAATAAAGACATAAATAATGCAGTCAATAATAATAGACGTTGCCTTTTAGCCTTTCTTGATCTAGCCAAAGCTTTTGACTCTTTAGACAGAACTAAACTTTTACATAAAATGAATCTTATTGGCTGTAGGGGGAAAACACTCTCATGGTTTGCCAGTTATCTATCAGGTAGGAGGCAAATTGTTTCTGTTTGTGGTGTTGCGAGTGAAGAGCGACAAATCGATTATGGGGTAGTCCAAGGTAGCACGCTGGGGCCTATTTTATTTTTAATTTATATTAATAACTTAGCTAATATTAATATTGGGGGTAAACTATATTTATTTGCTGATGATACTGCTATTTTGTTCGAGGGTTCTAACTGGGACGAGGTCGAAGTTTCATCCACAAGAGATCTTTCTTTGGTAAAAAAGTGGTTTGACCAAAATTTACTTACTGTCAACATAAGCAAAACTAAATTTATGCCAATAGCTCTCAAGTCTAACTTAAATACAAATTTCGATTTCTTGAAACTTCACTCTTGTGGTGATTCTTCATCTCAACTTTGTAACTGTGGAGAAATTGCAAAAGTAGATTCTTACAAATATTTAGGGGTTGTTTTCAATAGCAGTATGAATTGGTCGGCTCACGTGGATTATTTAAAAAATAAAGTTAGGAAATTCATTTTTGTTTTTAGGCAACTTTTTAAGATATTAAATTTTAACGAACTAAAACTTTGTTACTTTGCTTATTGTCAATCATTATTCATGGGCGGTATCATTGCATGGGGTGGAGGTTATCGGTCTATTTTGGAGCCTTTAAATGTAATTCAAAAATCAATAATCAAAGCTGCCCTCGGTAAAGGGCGTAGATTTCCCACTAATGAGCTTTTTAATGAACTCAAAGTTCTTGACCTGAGGCAACTTTATGTTAAAACTTTATTAATGCACATATTTAAAGAATTCGATGAGCACTTTCTCACGTTTGAACACAATTATCATACACGTAGTTCTCAGACCTTAAGAGTTAGAGTGGATAAATTAATTAGAACTTTTTCAGTTACCAACTCTCATTACATCTCACAAATTCTCATTAGAAATCTTCCTCCACAATTGCAAAACTTCAGAAACTATAAAACCCTCACTTTAAAGAAAAAGGCGACAGAATGGTTGTTTGATATTGGAAGGGAGGCAACTGAGGTGGTCATCACATCCGGCTACAGATAGATCCAACCTGACTGCAAATGTACACTGACTTTCACTAAAACTGATAAGACTGAACTCAGCCCAACGGTCTTCGCGTGCCGGTCACCGCAATTATTAAATGTTCTTGTTTAAAATCTTATAAATTTTATTACATTTCCTTGTAGTCTCTGTTTTATGAATACTATACAAAATAATAAATTACATAAGATTTGTTCTGAATTTTAAAATTGATTTTGCAAATTTCCTTGCTGGTAAATTAATAGTAAAAATAAAAAAAATAAAAAAAAACAATATTAAAGTGACATTTATAGCGGCTCGTGCCTACGCACAGGCGTTCTTGCCTATGTAGGTACTTTTCCATACAAGAATGTTTATTTTAGTTAGTAGATTTTGTTTAGTTATACGTTATAATACTTTGCAATGAATGTAAAATGTGTTGTGTTTTGGAAATAAATGAATTTGAATTTGAAATTTGAATTTGAATTTAAAAAGTATATAAGCAATCCAGAGGCTACAATGATTGAAATAAACTATCTCTGTCTCCCTAGTTGCCTCACACTTTTAAGGACCTTAACTTTATTTTTTTTTCTTTTAAAATATACCTTGCCGATGACTATGCAGCATGAGATTAAGGATGTACGTAAACCAATGAAAACCTCTATATAAACTAAAGTGCATAGTAAATTAAATTTTGATTATAAAATTATTATTCTTTTAATCAGATATGCACTTTCCTTGGAAAATATGGGTTTATTATTTAAAATCAAATAAACTTATACGACGTAATCACAATTTTCTCGGATGTCACACAAAGTTTCGTGCTGATAGTCTACTATAGAACAGTGGATAGATTGAGTGGTTGGTTCTTTGTTAAAAACAAATTGGCGGCTGAGATATTCATTTTAATTAGATTTCTTAAATTGTTGATTGTATTTCAGATAATTATAAAAATATTATTGAGTCATTTATTTGAACCTATTTTAATACGAGAAATATTTTACCTTTTTCAAACATAAAGAAAGTATTTTCTTAACGTTTTACAGTATATTTACTTGGGTGCTGATTTGTAATAATTAAATATGATAACTTGAATACAATACACCTTGATTTTGCCAATAGACCCTGAAGTTCTTAGTTCAGACATGAATAAGATAACCGAAATAGAAAGTCAGTTTTCACCTTGGCACTGGTAATTTACCTTTGGTCTGAGTTGCTGTCAGTGTAAAGGTCTAAAGTACCTCTTTGTACAATCACGAGTGTCCACTGAAACCTTGATTAGGACTATTGCCTTAAAAGGTAAGGTGTAGAGAGTTGGAACGGCAACTTCATCAATCTGATTCATGGAATCAATTGATAATAAGAATATTTTGGCGTTATTGAAATTACAATCTTATTTACATCGTCATTTGTTTTGGAACTTTATGATCGTGGTGTAAATTTGTAGGGAGTTAAGTTTTCCAAATCGTTAGTGTCTTGTCAACATTTGTAAAACAATATATTTTTTAAAGATATTTGCGTTTTAAGATTTAAAAGGCTTCCCTCTTAAAAATACACACAGGAAAATATAACATATTTCTTCTAAGTGCGCATTTATGTCAGACAGGTGATGTTTGGGGGTGATGTTGTTCGCGTCCGCAGCATTCCATTAAAGCTGCACGTACTCCCCGTGTGGAGCTAAACGAACAACAACTTTGGCAGCTAAACTATCACCCAAAATGCAAACTTAGGCTGTGTTAGATCTTTGAAGAGAGATCAAATTTTTATTTTAGTGTTTATCTTTTTACGTGTGCTGACTCAGGTGCTCTGCACCGCAGAATTTGTTTTCGAATTCTTAAAACCTGGTGGCTGCCTAAATTAGCCACACAATATATATACGTCAGAGAGGTCCATGCCAAATATGAACATAATACAGTAATTTTTTACAGAAATAAAGAATGTTAAGTGTAAGAACAAAGTGATGGATACCACCTCACAAAGAAGATATCGAAAAGAAATTATTTAAAATTGTTTATTTAAATAATAGATATTCTTGTATTTTGTGCCACCCTTTACATTACCCCTCAGATCGAATAATGGAAGAACCTAAATTGATAATTTAGATGACACTAAACATTATAAGAATGTTAATTATTGTGAATTTCAAAGAATGAAGTACTTCTAGTAACCTTTGATACACTGCAGTAAATAGTTAGGAGTTGGCTTGTGAATGTTGCCCCAAAGCTCGTGTGGATCAAAGTAACCCCAGGATCTCATCAACCCCTGCACTCTGGGGTGGCTCACAGGGCTGCCGGGATAGTTTGCATTATTTGAAGGCCCAAGTTCCTTTACAACCTGTATGGATAAACTGTTACTATAACTATAAACATTAATTCGTCCCTTAAGCAATACAATGTGTGATTTTTAATCTAATCAGTTACGGCAAAGTGTATTTAATACATTAGAAGATTGTGCTTTAATTGCTTAAATGTATTATAAGGTCATTGGTTTGTTCATCCATATGGTCCAAAATAACTAAATATGATTCGTGGAATTGATATTGGTATTTAATTTCTCAATATATAAAAGACAGTTTGCAGCATCGGTTTTATTAAAACTTAATTGCTTGTTGCAGCAGTGTTTTTTTGTCCATTTTACTTATTCAATAAACACAGTTTAATACGTGAAGAAAGGGTTTGAACAAAATATAATACACAGACAATGAATTTTCGAGGGAAATACACAGGTGTACTTGACATAAATATCCTTCTCAGAAACAAAAAGTAGCCAAGTAGATAAAAACATGATCAATTTCTTTATATCATTTGAAGTTGAAGACTAAAAAGTTTACTGTTAAATTAATATTTTTAAAACAATGCTTTTTCAAATACGGCACCTTATTTAATTCTACCAATAGTTTCAAAATATAAAACACATTAAAATATGGGTTTATTAAAGGGTTAATTATGATTTACTGAAAATCTAGTTATACTTTTCAGTGCCCGTGGTCGTTTTTGTACTATTTATTTTTAACCAGTTTTTAGTTAGTAAATATCTCAGTGCAGTAGTATTTACGCCATGGCTAAGGTTTCAATCTAACAGTATTTTACCAGTCTTATTAACTGTACTGTGGTTTTTCAATGCTAACCTTCGCAATATGTTTTTTTATAGATTTTTTGTCCACTTTGATTAAAGCTATTCAAAAATACTTTCCTGCCTCTCATTAAAGATATCACACGAAATTACAAACAAAACCTTTTAGCTTTAATCTATATGTGAGCAAACGTTTCATCCATTTGCGATTGAAAAATTCAATCTGGTCGTCAACTGGACCCACTTATGTTGTCCCATTTTCACCTATCTGACATTGAAGGTTGGTTTAGTACTCTTTAGAATTTTATTTAACTTTTACTACACACAATTCTAAGAATAAATATATTGAGATAAAGACGAAGAAGGATTCATAAATAATGTTTATTATTTCTAAAGAAAATTGCAATACAATTAATGTATTTAATTATTTTCTCAAAAAATTAATAGGACTAAATTGTTGTAGCCTAATACCGTTCAAAAGAAAGATATTTTTTTTAATGCAGTAAAAATCACACCTGCACGATCTCGTTTTAATCTCACTATTATTCTTTTCCTTTAGTTCCTTTTTAATCCGTTCATAGAAGATGGAATTTGCCGGTCCTGGCGCAGGTCAAGGTCAGCGGTTGTAACTGGCAGGTGTGTGTTGTTGATTTGGGGGTTTTTTGGGGGGTTTGGGGAGGGGTTGGTAAGTGTGTCAAGGTCATCTGGAGGGGGTTTTAAAAAAGGTGGGGAGTCTGGGGATCAGTCGCGGGCGGGAGTGTGGCGGGAGCGGATGGGGGCTCCGGGAAATAAATTTATTATTCATCAAAGCCCACTAGTGATCGTAGGATTGCTTCTACATCGTTTGCAGCCGTACTGTTGATTTCATTGCTCTGCACGGGTCGGGAGTCGGTGGTGGTAGTGTATGTAGGTAAATTTTGTGTGGGAAGACCGCCATTGTTATCGTTAGTAGTGGATGTCACTATTGGAGATTGTATGGGTGCACCCTGCCGCGTGTCCATAACTTGAAGAAATGAGAGCTGCTAGATGGTTATATTGTGAGTTGATAGAGTAGAATGAGAGATGTGTGTAATGAAGAACGGTTATATAAACCTGGTAATATAGTGAATAAGAATAACTGGATAACATCATCAATAGGTGTGACAAGATTGTAATGTTGATATTTCAGCATATCAGTTAAGACTGTTTGCAAAATAGTGTCAGTAGAATAACTGTCGTGAAGGTTGGATCTTGTAAAATACAAGGGGTGAAAGCTGAACTGTTTCTTAAGTTTAGCGAACGTATTACGAGGTTTTGAAACTGTGTAGTTAGTCTGTTTTTGTAAAATATGTTTGGTGCGTAAAAGTTTCAGCTGCAAGGTGTGGGAAGCCATTGTAATAGTGGTGAGTAAATGTGCACTGTGTAAAAACCAACTGATAAATGGTTAGTGTTTGTAAATGTCTTTGAATATATAGAGAGTGATTAGCATATTAACCGCGAACACATGTTTTAGAGTAAGAAATGTAAGTTAGAAAATTGTTAGAAAAGTAAAGACCGAAGTTTACTCTACGGAACCCGGCGAATAAATGAGACGCGCGCGGTACTGACCCCGTATTTAAGCAATTTGTGAGTCACGAACAACCCCTCCTCTACCCTCCCCCCTAAGCCGATGGGATAAAAGGGTGGGATTGTGGCCACTCCGGTTATTTGTTTGGTAGCGTTGCGATAGTTTGTATTAATGGGAGAGGCAAACACTTTAAAAACTATTTTGTTAAAAATATTAAGATAATATTCCAGTTGAAAAAAAGGAATTTGTTACTCTGTATCAATTGGCTATGAGCTGCACAAGTGCAAACAATAGTCTGTTAATAACTTGATGAGGTAAGAGCTAGTAATTGTACAAACATTATAGTTTAGCAATAATTATATGTGTTATTAATGTGTAAAACAGTAAGTTAACACCATGGATAAGACCAATAGTAATGTTTTACTATTTTAACTGTTTAAAAGGTGTAAATATAATTAAGAGTTTAATAAAAAATACAGATGTGAATATGAATAATTAGCAGCAGGTGAATATAAATATTAAGTAACAATAAAAATAATGTTGATGCGAGGTTAATTTATGCAGTAATAAAAAAATGGTAATGGGAGAGTAATATGTGTTTATAGTAAATAAAAAAGAAATAGTTGAAAATGAAGTTGTACATGGGGTGTTAAAAAGAAGTAGACCTAATTGGAGTAAGTTAAAAGAAAGCATATATAATATTATTAGACGGTAGCGACTTACCGAGGTGTTGTGTCAGCTGTGGGTCCCGCAAAGAGGCGCAGCTGCTCGTGTAACGGTATTTATAACGGCAGGTGGTAATTATTATGAACTTGACACCCCCCCTCTCCCCCCCCAATAGGTAATTAACCCCCCCCCTTCACTTTTACTTTATGTTGAAATGGTAATAGTAGTTAAGCTTGTGTAATACTAATTTGGTGTTACCAAACGGTAACTATTGTGGTTAAGATAATACAACATATACTTAAGATAAATTAAACTGATAGAGTAACGGTAATTTAGGTCTGCTGTTGGCAATAGAAAATAACCATAGTTGAGCGGCGAAAGGGAACACATAACTTCCTACTGTTATTAAGATAATAGCAGTGAACAACTATGGTGTAATGCTATAAGGAAAATTGTGGCTGGATTAGGTGGAGAACATAATTAGATGTTAGCCAACATTATTGAAAGCTGCAACACAACACTTAAATTATCGACGACCTACTTGTAATAATCGCCGCTACGTGTATGAAACAGTGCTGCTTGGAAATTTCCTATTGAAGTTCTACGTAGAACGTTGTAAGCCCCTCAAACCCCTACGAGTTCCCCCACCATTTTGAAAGTTTACGAATATTCTGTCGAGAATTTTAGAATCAGTTTGTACCGAAACTCCGGACGCGGAGCTTCAGGACGAACTCAGAGGGTAACTTAAATATATAGGCGGCCGATATATATTTGAGTTACTCTTGCTGTTAGGGTTTTAATATTAATATTTTTTGTGTGTGACTGTGTGTGTGTGTAAAATGTTATTTATTTTTTAGTTTTAAGTTGCGTTATTTTTAAGTTTTAATTTGCGCATTGCGATGTTAGCATTAAGGTGTGTTATATTATTGCTAATGTTTGAAAAATGTGTTTATGCATTTAACGTTGAGTGTTGATGTAATTATTGTGTATTTGTGTGTATGTACTAATAACCTTTCACAGCTGGCTGTTAGGAGGGTAGATTAAATTTAAATTTAAATTATAGAAGTTCTGTTGAACTTCATTAAATATGGGTGGGACATGCGCGTTGTGCCGTAGGTAGCGCATATTTTTATTTTTTAAAATTTTTAATTTTTTCTTAGGAAAATAATTATATTCGGGTGGGTCTAGATTAAGGGTGGGAGGTTAGAGTTGCGTCCTTGCATTAGCTGTTCCAGACTCCCTATTGTAAAATTGGAATGGTCAGGTCCAGTGCCCAGGCCCGAGGCCGGCCGCCCGTATCACAGCCCACCAAACTGGATCGCCACGTGCGTGCGGGCAAAAAATTGGGATCCCTTGCAAGACGTAACTGTAGTGGGTTGGGATTTGGGAAAGTGTTAGGCAAACAGAGTGGTGGGATGGCTATGCCGTCCCCATCACTTTGGTTTATTATCATTTTTTGGTGACCTTGACCTCAATTAAGTTAATAACCCCCCCCAGGCAATTAACCCCCCCCTCACTTTCACTTTTGGGACTATATAAGCGGGACTGGCTAACACGCTGTTTCATTCTGATTTCAGCCGCTAACGTTGCTGCATTGGAACCATGTCGCTGCCCGTTACTTCTGCTGCTGCTACTACTTCACCTTCTTCTTCTACTATTTCTATGGCTGCTTCAAATGAAGAGACCGATGAAGAGACTTCGCTTGAAGAATGTCCCGGAGTCGATGCTACGGAGGATGGAAAACACCACCATCTACATCAAGTACTGCTGCTTCTTCAAGCCATGGCGGTTCTTGGAAGCATTTTCTCACCACCTCCATCACCAACTAATGAGCCGTCTACACCAGTGCCACCAGCACAGAAGGAGCTTCCAAGAACAGAGTCTCTTCGTCCAGATACTCCCTTACTTCTTAAATCCATCCATGAAATTTCTTCATTACCTTCACTAATTTCACCAATTCCCGAACCCAACTCCTCTCATTCTACCATTTCTATTCCGAAAGTAAAAAAATCATTTTTCAAAATTGCTCCTTCAGAGCGTTTTCAATTATTAAAAGCAGAGCGTCGCAGGGCATTTAAAAATCCTCGTAAATGCACTGAGAAGCTTCTTAGGGGTTCTAAAAAAGGATCGGTCTGTGGTAGGAAAAGTGTTTTTAACGAAAAGTATTGCCATGTACATCTTGTAAAACATATTTCTGTGCCACAACCAACTGTGATTTCCAGCAAGTCCTACCCCGCTACTAAGTTGAAGAGATTGCGAGAAGATTTAAGGTACTTTTTTGTAAGTAGAACAGAAAAGAGCAATAGAATTATAATAGGGTGTAACGGCTACAAATGAGTAATTAAGCTCTCTGTACCTATGAGAAACCAAAAAGCGATCAAAACACTTGATGCGAAAGACTATCTCTACAAAGGTGCGGATGGTTGGACTCGCTGGGGTCGTAGTAAAGAGTAATAAGAATTAGCTTTTTCCAAATTTTGTTAGAAAAATAATGGGAGAGAAACCAGCGCCATATAACAGTGCGCTGTGTTTCTCTCCCATTATTTTTTGGTCACTCTAAGTCCCGTGACCTACTTTCGCATGACCTTGAACTTGACCCCCCCCCCAAAATTACTTAATAACCCCCCCGACAACTTTCTCTTGCCTTATATAAGTAACCGCTGTGCAATTGGGCATGGAACATTGCCCGCTCACCTGCTGTACAGTGAACATGGCTTCGCTGGACGGTTAAAACTTTTACAACAGGCGACCTGAGCTAGAGGAAATGGAAGAAGTTGAGGAAGATGAATCTGAGCTAGAGGAAATGGAAGAAGTTGAGGAAGATGAATCTGAGCTAGAGGAAATGGAAGAAGTTGAGGAAGATGAACGATTAATATTTGAATATTTGCGTTGTGTAACTTTGGACCTGGAAGAAAGTCTTGACCCATACATGTGGGAAGCATTGGACTGGTTGCAGTTGGGCAGAACAATAGTAATCATATCACCAGTATTGTTTCTTGGTAGCCCAATTTTGTATGTGACTGCAGACAACGCCGAATACATCTGGCAATGGGCGGAGTTGTTTGAGGATTTTAGGGGAAATGAGGAGTACAATAACTGGTTTAATATCTGTTTAAGATAAGCAGGGTTTTTTTAAACCCAAAAAAGGCTCTTTAGAGCCACCTAATACACCAATTAACCATATAAGTTATTTGACTTATATGTGAGAGTTTAGGTAATTGGTTTCAACATAAGTTAAAGTTTGTTGACCCTTAACCTTGAACTTGAAACCCCCCCCCTAAATGTTGTTAAGTTGCATTATAAAAGCCCGCAGCTGATATGTTTGCTTAGAATTTAACAAGCTGCATATAGTGAACATGTCTAAAAGATTGGATTCATTCTTTGCTAAACATACAGAACTTTGGCCACTATTATGTGGATTGCATAGAAAGATTGAAGAAACAATTTTGAAAGATATGGGTGTAGGGGTTAAAGTGCTTGTATATCGTCGAGGTGATTATAAATTATTGTGTTCATGCACAGTTAGGATTGAAAATTTAAATAATTTATTTCCTTGGATGGTGCAGTTACGAATTTTGTAGAAGAAATGGAGTTTGAGCTGCAAGTAGCCGCAATGCATTATAAGCTTGATAAAGAAGAGTAATAGTACTATGTTACAAATGTTTAACTATATGAAATATTGTGGGGGGAAAATAGAATATATAAGACAGCAACTTCATACTCAGTATCATTTTGTCATAAGATATTACTTTGGTGTGAAGAGAAAAAGTTAATAATGGTTTTTAAAGATACACCTTTTTTAAATTATTTTGAAGTAAAAAATCAGTTTAATACAATTGAAGATATAACTTGGATGGAAGAGACAAATGAAGTTTTGGAAGAAGAAATGAATAATAGTCTGGATGATTCTATATTGGAAGAAGAAATTTCGTCCTTTGAACAAGAAATATTTGAAGAGCTAATAAATGATAGTGATGAAGAAATTGTTTAAAGAAGCAATTGAAACATTCATTCTAGATTCGTCAACTGATACATTAATATCCCCTATACAATCTTCAGACTCTGAATCGGACTAATGATATGTCGGTGTTTTTCTTACTGATCCCCCCCCTTCCCCTTCCCCATATTTGCTATAAAAGCAAGAGTTCATCAGGTTTTTTATTCATTATATGCTCTGTTGTTAGTAAAGCCATACACTTTATTAAACTATGTCTCCAAGAGCTACTACCTTTATATACATTACTGAAATTATTACACATCGTCAGATACAAGAACAAGAAGAACTAGAACAAGAGATGAATGTTACATTTGGAGAGGTTAATAGAAGAAATAGTAGAAGAATTATAAATTTAAACCAAGAAACAACTAATGAAAACTGGAAGTAATAGTGTTGGAAATATATCAATGATGCATCAACCGGAAGAGTTAACCGAATCTGAAGAAGAAGAATCTGAATAAAATGGTGGGGGTTAGGTTATTTAAGCAGGAAAGAAAACAGTTTAAAATCATTTCATAATGGAGGACCGAGAAGCAATGTTTAAAGCTTTTTGTAAGGAAGAACCCTGGGTTCCACCGGTAAAATTCTTTTACATATTATTTCCCACTTTTAGATATGGAGGATTGTAAAAAAATTCCAGACATTGGTTTTAAATTTCAAAAACAAGGAATGTTAATTGGTGTCACCGAAAAATATCACAATGAATATTCGGAAAGATTGGCGTTTAACTTTATGATGGACAATATGAATATTAAACCAAGTGAGTATCCATATTTTCCTTATAAATTTTTAGTTGAAAATGGTGCCAGTGTAACTATTGAAATATGTATTCAACATTTTTGGCCCTACTCGGGATAGTGGTGGGGGGAAAGTAGATAAATGTGTTGTTGAACCGGATAGTTTCTCACTCTTGTAAAATCATTCGCCAACAATGTATCGTCCAATTTTGTCTGACTTGGTTGCCTCTCATGAAGAAGCCGAAGCTAGAAGAAGAAAAGTGAACGAGCAAGACAAATTCAGTCTAATGTCAATATGGAGTATTATAGGCTACAAATCCAAATCCCAGGCATGCATCTTGGAGAAAACAGAGTAAAGACTGTACATGCGGCTGGTAGTTATATTAAGTATTTTAAATTATTATTGGAAGATAGAGAGTCTAAAATTCTAAAATTAGAAGACGAAATGAAGAAATTGAAAAATGAACTATTGCTCTTGAAAAATGGAAATAATGAAGTCGTAGTTGAAGAGGGTGCAGAAGAAGGAAATGAATATTGGGAATCTGAAAAAAAGAAGTTTAAACATCTGTATAAACTTATAAAAAACAAAAATAATAAAAAAATAATAAAATAAAAAAATATTAAAAAAGTAGATATAGAATAGAGAGCGGGGAATACATCACTTTGTGGCAATGGAATAACATGTCACTTAGTGCTCTATTCCCCGTTCTCGCATTAATATAATTTGACCTTGACATATATAAAATATGGTGGGATAAAGTATTTAAGACGGATGTAACATGTGTAAACACTTCAGTTGAAATATTAATCTCTTTTATAAAACATGGTGGATACTCTATTTGAACTTTGCTTGAGGAAAATTATTTGTGATGTTTTTTTATTTAACCATATAATAAGATCAGGAGAATGTGTTATTCCAAACAGCATTAGAGAAGCTATTCATGAATACCGAAGACAAAATTACGGGTTTGGCATTATTGTTGCTTATAAATTTGCGGATGGGACGACTCTTTGTCAAGATTGTGCACGAGCAGCTATAGATGATTGGGATGAATTTGATCTTGAAGGAGGATATGTAGACCATCGTGTTAAGGCACCACTAATAAGGTTTGAAATCATAAACGAAAAATGTACAATCTGTGCACAACTGTTATTTAGATTTATTAGGTGTAGATCATATTAAAAAAAACTGTTTAATGTAACACTATGGTGGGGAAATTTATTGAATGGTGGGGGAAAATAGAAGTGGGGGTATTGGTTATATATATGTTGCTCGATGTACACCGATTTCTTTAGTCTTGTAATATTGTTTGAATAAGTAACTTGTAATTTAGTAAAAAAATGACTTTTGAACTAGAAGTGGCAAGCTTGTAAAATAGTTGAAGAGGAGTGGACAACGGTTTCAAATTTTATTCATTCAAAGAAGATAATGGAACTCTAATGAAGGTTTTTTGTTACATTTTAGAGGAAGGGGATGAAGAAATAGTAAGAGACTATTTGAGAAATAGAGATATATCCACTTCCAGCTCGGACTTTGTTAAATTTTTAAAGACAACAGTGTTAATGCTGAATTAGAAGTTTGGTTTTATGTTAAAGAACTTGGTAGAGGGGGGAATAAGAATGGTGGGAGAATAGTGTATGAAACAAGGTTTATACACAGCAGGAGTTATTCGCTTACTACCATTTAAAAGAAGAACATCATAGAAAAATGGCTGAATCTTGGGACTATTTCAACTCCTTCAACAAGTGAAAGAAGACCGTTAAATCTGTCAAAAAAGACCTGTAAATTTGTCAGAAAAGGTAAACCTATAACACATCCGGAATTGAGCACTTTAGCTAAGGAACGTCATATAAAAGAAAAAACTGAATTGTATCAAATGCAGCTTTTAGTACCTTCATTGGACGTGGGCTGTACGAGAGCACATACATTGAGGACTGCAAACAAGTACATAATAGAACTGTTGGGTAAAATTGAAGTATTGGAAAATAAACTAAAGGCATTACAAACACCAAATGTATGGAATCCGGCAAATGAACTCCCTGTTCTGCAGATGAGCCAAACGATCTTCCTGCTACTTATGCGTGGAATGCGTTTAATGATATTGATGGAAACTCTCC